>VDFB02073362.1:0-18964 GCA_007258455.2 Sequoia sempervirens
TCATTATTATTAGTACTTTGTGGTTTGGAAATTATCATTGTGTAGGTAACATTTCATTTGGAGGAAGATGGTATATCAATAGTATCAAACATTTGTTTCAAGGCTTGATCACTTTCAACATACTCCCAGGATGGTGGAGAATTCATATTAAGAAATTCAGGATGTTTTAGCGTAAGCATAGTTCTTGGTTTACATGTGATGGCGTTGATGTTTAATGAGGATCGTTGAGTTGATTTCGTTGTCTTAGAAAATGAATATCCCAAACTAGTCTTTGTTTCTTGTGTATTAGGTTCAATATGGACACAAATTGCTTGTTCATTCTTTCCACACCCTTTACCATTGTATCCCAATTGTTTCACTAACGCGTAGCCTTTTCCATAAATTCTTTCCATTTCTTTTGAGTTAGGTGGATGTTGATAATATATCTCATCAAAATTCATTGTGTACATTGTATTTTCTTCCAAAGGAGACAAGGTAGATATTTGAGGAGAGTCTTCCGAATTCTAAGTTGACATAACCGTTGGTTGTTCTGGTTTTTCATCTTCCTTGCAGGTAATTATGTATTCATCCATAAATGAAGGTGTGAATTCTAATGTTCCCCAATCATCATCCAAAAAATTAGACACATATTATTCTTCTTGTTTATTGGTCTCCAAAGGTTCAATATGAGATGTTGGAATTAAAGTATCTAGAGGACTTGTTGTTCCTTTTTCAAGTTGCAAACAAATCTTAGGATCGGGGTCTATCTCAACTTGATATACTTTATTGTTATAGACATATTTAATTATGTGATGAAGAGTCAAAGGTACCACATGCATCTCATGAATCCATGGTCGTCCCAAAAGAAGATTATATGTGAGATCATAGGGCATGACATGAATAGGATTTTGCAAGGTAGCCACTTTGACTATTATAGGCAAAGTGATTACACCGAGCGGTTGTTTTGTTGTGTTGTAAAATCCTCTAATAGATAAAGAATCAGGTTTAATTTGTGATTTATCCACACGTAACCGATCTAGGAGTTTCACACTACACACATTGAGGGCAGAGCCATTGCCAACAAGGCTCCTTTTGATGCCTATTGTATTATATTGAGAAACGATCATAAAGGCCTCATTTTGTTTTCTTAATTCTAGCAGAGGGAGCTCATGTTGATGAAAGATAAAGTCTACATTAACTATATTCATTCCTTTGAGAAGAGCTGCCACATCATTTGCATTTGTACAAGGAGGAACCAATATTTGTTACAAGGATGTTTGGAGCATTGAATGATAATTAGGTGAATTTAAATAAGGAGCACTATGAAAAATAGGATTTGAAAAAGGTAAGGATGTTTGAGGAGGTTTTTGTGGTTGTAGATTATTTCTAGTGTAGTGTGTGTGTGCAACAACATCATGTTGTGGTGGATAAAGGGTAAACTCAAGTTTAGGTGGAGGTTGACGTTGATGTGAAGGTGGGTAAAGGACAAGTTGAGGTTGGATGACATTGAAATATCTTGTTTTTTGGTTTCTCACAAAAAACCTTAGTAGATGGATTGTGTGAGATTAAGTCCTCAAGGGCTTCATCTAACATACTCAAGTCATCACTACTAAAAGGTTTGGGAGATAAGTTATCATTAACGAGTTTAGGTTTGTCATAACAAGCCTTAGTGGATGAACTTAGTGAGAGGAAACCGTTAAAGGTTTCATCTAACCTATCGAAGTCATCACTACTAAGAGGTTTGGATGATATGATTGTCCTAAAATGAAGCATTGTTTTGATTGGTTCATTTGATGTTGTGCAGTATTTATTTGTTTTTTCCAATGAATTTGATCTAAATGAGCTAGGAACTAATGCTGAAAATGAACATTGCAAAAATATAATGCTATCTATGATTGCCATTAAAAGGAATAATACTAATGCTAATTATTCAATTATAACAAAAAAGAAATGTACAAAAGCAAAATAATAACTGAATCTAATAGTAATTACAGAAATGGGTAACATAATACAAAAAACAAAAATGAAAAATTTGCACTAAGACTAAGTCACCCAAGGTGGAAAATTACTCCTAGTAGGGTAATTTTTTTTAAAAAAATTAATTTTCTCATGGATATGAATGTATTTGGTACTATTTCATCCAAATCTACAATGTAAACCTAGAATTTCACTATGATGCAATGACATAGAATGTAATAATGCAAGCTAAAATGAGCTTTTCACTAGTGCAGTTTTTAAAACCCTGGGATGCAATCAATGCAATATCTAATGCAATGTAAATGAAACCTAGGATGCACTTGAAAATTAGAATTCAATATGTTCAAATGTTGGGTTCACCAAAATGTGGACAATGATTTTGGATTGCCCACACTACTTTAGCTCCTTCTAGGGTTTTCACATAAAAGGAGAAAGGGATGGGGTCCAAAATGCAAATGTTAACACTCAAGATTAGTGTAAATGAGATGTATTAAGTCTAATTAAGATGTACAAATGCGCTTATCTGAAAATGAAATGATTTAATGATGCAAAACCTAAGAAATGCAACTTGTTTGAAAACACAGTGTGCTATGTAGAAAGATGAAACAAATGCAATGAATGACAAAATAAAGATGTAAAACAAAACCTATGCACCTGGAAATTGATAAAGAACTGATTGGGGATTACATAGACCTCTAAAATTCTAGAAATTCTAATTTTTGATCCAACTGGGACACTTACGCCATGTTGGGTGACTTAGTCCCAAATTGGGGAAACTGCACAAAAAGTTGTTTCTGCCAAAAGGTATCTGAAACTGTAAAAATTTATAAAAAGTAGTGCAGTGGGACTAAGTCACCACTATAGGTGACTTAGTCCACTTTGGATTTTCTGCAAATCCGAAAGTGGAAACAAAAGGCCACAACCTGCACTCTACTTTTTGACAGAAATATGAATCCTAATATTTGAAAAACCCTGCAAAATAGAAAATATTTTGATTTCTAATGGGGGTTTTTCCTTAGTCAAACCCCTAGTTGGTATTTAAAAATTTTTAAAGACAAAATCTACAAAAAACCCTAGCCTTAAGTGTGTATAATACTAAGAAAAGTTCAAATGAGACAAAACCCTATTCTAATGTGATAGAACAAGATAAGTAAATGAAACTTGAATGATGCAAGACTTCAATCCAAGAAAACCTACAACATTACAAATGAATACAAATGACATGTAAATATTATGCAAACCTTAAGTCTAAACATAGGAAGAAAATGGAAGATGGAATCACTTTGAAAATTAAGTCATTAGGTGTGATTTGATGGCTAGTTGCATCTCCTCAAGCTAGATTTCTCCATGATTCTCCATGGAAATCCATGATCAATCCTTTGCAATGTGAGATGGGTATGTGCAAGATCATGATGGGCCAAAAATTGGTGATATGATGGGTATGTGTAGGGTATGTGCGGATGAATTTTTCACCCAAAATTGATGAAACAAAAAGTGTTTTAAAAGAGATTCTCGGCTTTCCACCAATATAAATTATGCTTTACTTTAAATTTAATAACTAATTATTATTAATTTTCTATTTGAATTATGACTAAAGTCGATTGATAGGCTAATTAAAATCATCTATAGATTTCAAATGGTATCACACTTTTTGAATCGAAACATGCATCACATTTATGCTTAATACTATAAGATTAAAAACTAATGAATTTCATGAAGTTTTGACCAAGTTAAGGTGTTCAAACATAGAAATTTTTTATATTTTTAAAAAGTTGTAATAAAAATTATAATTAATTATTTACTTGGAAAAAATTACAAAAATATGCATCACATCGGACATAAATCCTACTTATATCTAAAATCTTATAATTATTTTATCATTTTATTGTGGTTAGGGTGGTGGACAAACACCTACTTCTTATTTTTTCCTGAATTTAAGTACTACTGCATTGAAATTTCAAATTTTCACTAATTAGATTTAAAAAAAAGAACCTAGTAGTTTAGAAACTACTTTCAATTTTCTGAGATTCTATTATTACATATTTTTTAAATAATATAGATAACTTATTCAAATTTTTACATCAAGTCACCTAACTCTGATTTTTTTAAATTTTTTTCCACTTAAGGGCCTATTTTTTCCATGATGATCCTACACATACCCAAATATTGAACAAAAAGTGAGCTTGAAGACATAAACAAACCCTAGTTTTTTGTCCTAAAGCTTCAACTTTTCTATAGAAAGACTAATGAGACTTCTTGTGAAAGATGCTTTGCTCTTGAATTTTGTTTTTTGCTTTGTAAGAATAACTAGGAGATGTGAAAGATGACCTAAAATGTGCATTTATAGGTACAAACACCTAATTTTCCTGTTATTTAGACCTAAGAGGCTGACATCCACTGAAAAATTAAATTGAATTGGTGAAATTCTCGCTCAAAAGTGGAAAATACCCCAAAAGGGACTAAATCACCACCTTGGGCGACTTAGTCTCACCAGGGATTTTTTTGGTGGGTTTCACAAGATTTGAGTGGTTTGAATGTTATTTTTCAGGATTTAAGTGATTTGTGAGTGAATCAGGCCTTAAAGTTACAAATCATGAACATTAGGGGCCTATAAATGCAGTTTTTAAAGGGTGATTGATGCAAGGTGCCTAAAGTAGGACCAATTTTATCACAAAATTATCTCTTTCTTCAAGAGTATAAAATTTTTGGTGGCATAAGGACCTAATTCATAATTCACAAAACTATCACACTATGCTCCAAACAACCTTACAACAAATAGTGGTTCCTCTTGGTATGAATGCAAATGATGTGGAAGCTCTAATACAAGGAATGAATACAGTTAATGTAGACATTACCTTTTATCAATATGAGCTCCCTCCGTTGGAATTGAGAAATCAAAATAATGCCTTTATGATCATAGCCCAATTCAATCAAATAGGTATCAAAAGGACCCTTGTTGATAATGGCTCAGCCCTTAATGTGTGCAATGTGAAACTCTTAGATAGATTATCTGTAGACAAATCCAAAATCAAGTCTAATTCCTTATCAATAAGAGGATTTTCCAATTTCAACAAGCAACCGCTTGGTGTAATCACCTTACCTATTACAGTTGGAAAGGTTACCCTAAAAACTCCTATTCATGTCATGCCTCATGACCTTTCATATAATATTCTTTTGGGAAGACCCTCCATCATATCATGAAATACATCTATAACAAGGTCTACCAAGTTGAAATAGACCCGAGACTAAAAGTTTCTTACAACTCAAAATAGGAACAACAAGTCCTCTTAATAAATTAATTCCAACATCCCACATAGAACCTATAGAAGTTGACAAACAAGATAAAGAAACAATGTACAAATTATTAGGTGATGATTGGTGTTCCTTGAAATTCACACCTTCATTTATGGGAGATTATATAATCACAACAATGGAGGATTGAAAACAAGAACCACTAGTTATGTCAACTTAGAATTCGAAAGAACCTTCACAAGTATCCACCTCATCTACTTTGGAAGATACAAGTTACACAACTAATTTTGATGAGATAGATTACCAACAGCCTCCAAACCCAAAAGAAATGGAAATACTTGATGGGATAGATTATGAACTTGTGAAACAATTGGGATATAGTGGTAAAGGATGCAGAAATAAAGAACAAGGAATTTTCATTCATATAGAACCTAATATGCAAGAGACAAAGATTGGTTTAGGGTATTATTTTACTAAGGAAATGAAAGCAAACATGAGATCATCATTAAACATCAACACCATCATGTGCAAACTACAAACCAATCTTACTATGAAACATCCTGAATTACTTGACATGACTTCCCCACCATCATGGGAGTACTTTGAAAGTGATGGAGCCTTGAAACAAATGTTAGGAGTTTATTATGAGTCATCTCTTACTACTTCAAAGAAAAGGGTTACATGTGCTATGATCAATACCAAATGAAAATATGTGGCAAGAAAAAGTAATGAGCAAGACATAGGAATAGACCAATATGACCCTAAATTTCTAATGTCTCATGCACTTCCCTTAGGCAATAAAATTGATATACCAATGGACATAAAAGATAAAGACAAAGTGATAAAGATAGGGAAATGCCTCGATGATGAAGAAGAAGAAGACAATACAATTTTACTCCATGAATTTCCCAAGATTTTTGCTTGGAAATACTCAAATATGCTAGGAATAGATCCGAAGATAGTTAGACATAACATTTTCCTTATTGAAAATGCTAAGCCTGTTTGACAAAAGATACGAAAAAATAAATCCCAAGATAACATTGTTGGTTAAAGGTGAACTTGAAAAACTCCTTGATGTTGGTTTCATAAGACCCATAGATTATTCTCCATGGATCTCAAATATTGTTGTAGTTGCAAAACTTGATAATCGTATTAGAATGTGCATGGATTTTCGTGAGTTGAATAAATCATCTTTAAAAGATGACTTTCCCCTTCTTAATATTGACATGATAGTAGATTCAACTACAGGGCATGCTTTGTTGTCATTCATGAATGGATTTTTTTGGATATAATCAAATCTTTAACAACCCCCAAGATCAATATAAGACAACATTTACCATAGTTTGGGGAACATTTTGTTGGGTTATGATGCCTTTTTTTATTAAAGAATGCAGGCGCAACATATCAACAAGCTATGAAACTAATATTCCATGACTGCATACACAATATTCTAGAAGATTATGTTGATTACATCCTCACTAAATATTTAACAAAAAAAGACAATGTGAGTGTCCCTAGAAAAATCTTTGAATGGATGAGAAAGTATAACATGAGGTTAAATCTGAAAACTGTCTTTGGTGTAGATAGAGGGAGAATTTTAGGGTTTATCATATCTCATAGAGGCATAGAGGTCAAAACAAAGAAAATTGATGACATAATCTGATGGCACCTTCAAAAATTTTAAATTTTGAAGGCCCATGTTGAAAATTTTTCCTTTGCACACTCAGAAGTGCACCTGCAAAATCTACCTAAATGACCTACTTTCGAGGGTCACAATTTGAAGCCAGTTGATTTTCATGCTAAATGGATTATTAATATCCATTATCCCCACATTCATGTACTCCCCTGTCCAATTTCAAAGCCTCATGATCCGATTTATATTTTTATCAGGCCAAAAGAAAATGCAGTTTGTTCACTTTTACACTTGCATTTTCAGAATGTTTCAAAGTGGTCAAGATTGACCCTTAATGTCTGGTGATAAATATGGATTGAAGGAAAGATATCTTTCACACATACTCAGTGTACTTAAATGAGCTTATGTTTCCAGTGGCAGCCCCCCAAAAGTTATTTTGATATTTTCTCAAAGTAGTAACTTTGTGAACCCCAATTGGTTCTGAACAGGTGAAATTGCAGAAAAGTCCAAGTAGGCAACTTTGGTATTTAATATTTTTCACCTTAGGAAGAATTTTTCCATACCATTTGTTGCAATGAATTCTTGAGTCAAATGGTAACATTCCTACTTAGTTTCAAGCTCCCAGGATAAATTCTGATTGGTAAACTAATCCTTTTTTGACTGCAACATGGTCAAAATGGGTGTTCTGAAAAGTTTCAAATTTTAAAAGTATAAGGACAACCCATTTCTTTTTTTGGTCTAAAACATCTACAAATCCATTTTCATAAAAAATGGAGGTCATATGATATGTTATTTTAATGCATTTTGGGTGTGGCAAACACGTCCCAAGGGACAGTTTACAAAGGAGGTACCTAAATTTTAAGGGCTAGGAAAAATTTGAGGAAATGAGTTTTCTCTAAATAATTGATTGTGGACACACAAAAAATATTGGTTCCCAGGGTCACTGTTTGTGCACAGCGAAATTTCTCCATTTGGGCCATAAGCGTAGTTAGAAGTCACAAATTTTAATAAAGTTTCAAATGTTCATATTTTAAATATTATGCAAATGAAAAAGGGAATTTAGGGCAAGTATAAAGTTCATTTTAATTTTTTTTAATCATAAGCAAGTTTAATTCTTTCTTTTGATTGGTTGAGAGATGGCTTTCACAACTTTCACTATGCATGGAAAAACTCATCACCCATCGCAATTTTGAATGAGATTGGAGGATGCAATCAGCAATGCCTTGGTTTGAGTGATGAGTCTTCATTTGGGTAGATTGAATTAAATCTTTGAGGCAAAGGATTGCATTTAATAATTTTTCAAAAGCGGCAGCGAGTTCTCCATTCACAATAGTTTATCACTCATCTCCATTGTGAATGGGGTAATCAAAATCAAAGTAGTGATGCTTGAGTTTGAGAAATGATCCTTCATTGAAAATTTTCAAATTTTCATTGTGCAAAAGGAAGGTTTAACTCTTGATTTCCACTGGTTGAAGACCATATTCACAGCTGCATGGGAAAACCCATCACCCATCACAGTTTTAATCATTTTTCTCCTTTTTGTATTAGTGATGAACAAAGTTGTATTATTTCCATCGCTTATCACCATTTAATGTCTACTCTTCCATTTTGGATCAGCGATGGGTGAAGCTTCTTTTTCTCCATCGTGCATTGCTAATGGAAGTCGCCTCTTCCTAAGTGCATTAGCGATTAGCGATGATGTGCTTTGTGATTTCTCATTAGGCATTTCTATTTATTTTTTCATTTTCTAAATGTATGGGTGATGTGCGATGGTTGAAAATTTTGTAAAGCTTGGTAGGCCTAAAAGTTTCATAAATTTTTAACTATGCAAAGGTGAAATGCACAGTAAGTATAAGGTGCACAGGTAAATTGCTTTTCCCGATCAAAATATTAAAAGCTTTTGTATATTAAAATTAAAGCGATAATCTTTCTTTGTTGGGGATGAAAGAAATAAAGGCCCGAGTAAATTATTTTATTTGCCTTAGATTAAATCTCTCCCATCACTAATAAAGATCTCACTTCTTACACTAAAGTGGAGATATGTGATGTTGGGTAGAGATTTGTCCAACATGAAGGTGGGACCACCATAGCTTGTGTTTAAATATTATCTTTTGATAATATTTTAATAGTAAGTAATAACCAAGGGAGATGAATTTGTGTGAAAATTACAAACTTTTGTGATAGAAAATATTTTAATATGTAAAATGCAAAAGATAAAGAAGGCACGGGAAATAATTTTATAATGTGAATATTTTATTTACTGTGCAAAGTATTTTTACTGGAGATGAGTTTTTTCAGAGAACACCATTTTCACACAACTAGGTGAAAATGAACAAAGGGGGTAAAATATTTTGCAAGCAAAGGTATATTTTTTCAATGAGAGACCAAAGAGGAATGATGATTTTTTAGGGTGGAGAATATTTTTTTGTTGTAGGGTAGTGGAGTGAGGAGAAAGAAAATAGAGAGTAGGATGACAATTGTTCAGCAAGCAAAGGAAGTTACAGATATATGGTGCTAAGTGTTCCAGGTGTCTTTGGAGATGAACATTTAGGGTTTTTGTGTTTCCTTAAATGTTGTCTTTCCACCTCATTCTGAGAGAGGCTATTTTTGTAATTAATCAGAGAATACTGTAATAGGAAGAGAGAACATTTTATAGGTTTTGTTTTAGGTTGGAGTTTGTTGATACTTATGTAATTTTGATTGCAATACTGGTAAGATAATATTGAATAGTACAAATTCAAGGCCATTTTCACTCCTATGTACTGGTTTATGAATATCATAATCAAGAGTTATTTTATTCGTCTCCATTGAATTCCAGTGGATGTTTAGTTTTATTGTTGCTTGTCCATTCAAAAAATGTATGTAAATGCTTGAGTGAAGCTACTTGTTTATGTTAGGCTGAGTGTTAGGATTCTAATAAGAAGTTATGGTTGAGATATTATGTTGAAATATTGTAATGCAATATCTTCAAAGCTTAAATGATGCTATGTATTAAATTATTATCAGATTGCATAGATATTGAAATTGACTTCGTCCCAATGGATAAAACATTGATCTATGTGTGTTATTCCTATTTCAGTTTGGTGGTTAATTCAATAGCTGATAAAAAATTTAAATGAAATCAAATTTCATTCTCAGTTTGTTTGTGTGTTGAGCTCATTATATTACATTTCTCATGTTTACATTAGGCATTACTATAGAGGCCAGCCAAACCTTTATAGTATTGTGTATATTAAGCATCTAAAGGAGAAAATTTGTTTACAGTGTATTTGATACTTTGGAACACAAGTATCTATAAATATACTATTGGGATCACCCTCCCAAGTTTATCATAGACTGAATTGCAGGGGAGAAAGGGGTATTTTATTCACTCTCATGTTCATTGGCCATATCAACCCGTTGAGTCTAAAAATGAGAGAGTGGATACACTTTAGGAATCATTGCATCTATTGATTTGGGAACCAACAGATTGGCAACTCTGCTAGGGACAATTCCAAAAATATTTGGTTTCAGACCATTTAGTCAAAGAGTCATTGAATTTTCAAAAATTATCCAAGAACCTACATACTTGAAGGAGATTGTTGCAATGTTTCTGATGTGTTCTTTAAGTGTGGTGCTTTGTTGGTGGAGAGAACTCAGAAATACCTAGATCTTGGAAGAAGCTTTCTACTCCTTGAAGATCTTTTCCTCTTTCAAAGAGGTGGTGACTCTACATAAGTTTCTACATAATCAAAAGAGTTGGTTGCAACAATTCTCAGGTATTTTTCTATTGTAATATCTTTGTATGAAGGTTTTCAACAAAAAGTTCTAGTTAAAACTGTCCCTTATTCAATATTTCAAGATACTAGTAGAAAAGGGAAATAAGAAAGTGAGGTATTCTGAAAAGATATCTTGAGAAGATATTAGTTGTAGAGGGAACATAAATTTTATTTGCAAATATGTATTGTTGTCCTAGTTCTCCCTCTACAAGTTGTAATATCATGCCTAGAACACAACCGTGTCCTCAAAGGAAAGTGTTCAGTAGTGAAAGATATGACCCTCTGGATTTCAATCAAATCCAGGGTTACCCACATTCTATCCAAAGAAGAATAAATGAATGTTTGCCTAATTTTAGAGGAGGTTTTGAAGAATCAACATCACAGCATGTACAAGTTTTTTTTGATGTAAGGGAATAATATCAAATAGTAGAGGAAGATGTTATCATGAAGTTTCTTGTAAGAACTTTAGAAAATGATGTTGAATATTGGTTTTCTAATTTACCAATGTATTCCATAGATTCATGGCATGAGCTCAGGATGCATTTCACTTATTATTTTGAAGAGTCAGTAGATGATGACTGTTTTTCTAAAGAAAGAAGTCTGAATACAAAAGAAGAATATGAAGAGAAGTCTGAAAATAAGGTTGGACCTATGTCACTTATTGATACATTATATGATGTAAAAATATTTGAAGGTGAATCTTCCTATGATTTTCATGATAGATTCATGAAGATTTTGTTTGCTATACTAGCATTAAATAGACCTAATGAATCAATGTGTATTGATGTTTTTTTTAAAAAAATTGAGTTAGGTTTGAGTACCATGCTATCTCATTTGAAGCCTCCTAATCTTGAATGCATTTATCAATGGCTTTATGTAAATGAGGAAATGATAGATAAATATGGAAGTAATCTCCTAACTCAATTATGTGATGGTACTTTTGTAAGACTTAGTCCAATAGATCTAGATGGTATAGTAGAAGATAAGAATGATGCATCATTAGGTGATGAGGAAGTTGTTTTTGAACAACCTACAAAAGAAATATACCCAGATGAAGGCTACAATGATGCAAATGAAACTAAAAGTTTTTTCTCTTCTCTAGATTTTGAATATGTAGTTGAAGATCATGTTGATTCTGAAGTTTCATGTTTTCATGATGAGAACAATGGTGTTGTAGATGAAAGTTTGCAACTAGCTAGAAATCATTCTTGTTTGGATAACATTTTTGAAGCCTCAATAGAACAACATGATGGATATGAAATGAATATTTTGTTTTAAGAAGACGTGTGTGATCAGCAATGCAATGGTACAATTGGTCCTACCTCTTCTACAAGTGTTCAATATAGCATCAATACAAGCTTTCATGATGATGAGATAAAAGAGCCTGGTGATTTAAAGAGTAATTTTGAGAATGTCAGTATATCAGATGAAAGTGAAAGAGTATGCAATTATTTTCAGTCAGAGCAATCATGTGTAAGTAGTTGCAATGAAGAAACCATTGATAGTTTTCAATTTGACAATGAGAAAGGTAGCTCTACTGATTTTGGTAGCAGTGTAAATGAAGAAGGGGATATGTATACAAGAGGTTCATTGAATGAATCATCTAAAGTAGTTGATTATGAAGGGATTTCATATATTGGTCATAATGAACAAGGAAATCCTCTTTTGTTTGATGCTTTACCTTCTTCTATTCATGTTGTTGCCTTTGAAGTTATCACTGAGTTTTTGCATGATGATGGCATAGATGTAGTTGTACATGAAAGTAAAAATGTAGAGATAAACATTGGTACAACCAATGACACTCTTTGTGATGAGTTTTCACTTGAAGAATGTGATTGTGTAAATCACATGGATGCATATGAAGACCTCTTTTCTAGATATGAAACTCATAGTTTTCCTCGTAAGTAGTATGCTTCAGATTGTCATGTTGATGCAGCAATAGGTGATGTTGAATATGATACTTCTAGCAACAATGAATGTGTTTTAAACAGTCATTATGAGGAATTTGTTGCAGAGGTAAATTTTGAGTCATCTGAGCTTGCTCTTGAAACTTTTGTATGTGATAACATTACTAATGCTGACAGCCTTGTCTATGAGCTGGAAGTGGGAAACACTATTTGGGATGTTGATGCATTCCTTGAATGTGGATAATGGACATGTGGATGTTGATGAGTCTTATTTTCAGAACATTGAGGCATGTAATAATGTGAATAAGTTGTGTTGTTGGGATGATAACAAAATTACATGTGATGCAATTCAGTTGGATGAGTTACAAATGTGTGAGCACTCTTTTCTTGACACATAGAAGGATTGCACACTGTTTTTGAAGGATGATTTGTTTTTTGACCTTAATCATTGTGAGGGAATTGGTAAATGGGATGAGGTTGTGTTTTCATATGGTCTTGATCACTATCCTCACATTTTGTCACCTGCCACAGAATCACAAAATGGAATGAGTGGCAATGATGCAACTTATGTCATTTGGTTTCCATGTGACAGTAAAGCTAAATTTAAAGGTAGCCTAAAACTTGTCTTTGCAAGGATGAAGTTACTAATGTTATTGTGGTGTGGCAGAGGCAAGTATGGATCAAAAGAGATCAGATATTTTAAAAGATTGGTGTTTGATAGAGGCAAGAATTGAATGCCCTTTTTTCATTTGGTGGCCTTAGGCCATCAAGTGAATTTAAAAAGTTTTAAGAAAGACTCTGTCACCTAGTGATTTTGGCACTTGGTCTACTCTCCTAGAGGATTTTGAATTCTCACTCTGTTCAATAAGGAACAAATGTCCCAAGAAAGAGCCATTGATGGCACCTTCAAAAAATTTAAATTTTGAAGGCCCATGTTGAAAATTTTTCCTTTGAACACTTAGAAGTGCACTTGCAAAATCTGCCCAAGTGACCTACTTTGGAGGGTCACAATTTGGATCCAATTGATTGTCATGATAAATGGATTGTTGCTCACCATTCTCCCTACATTCATATACTCCCCTATCTGATTTCAAAGCCTCATGATTATATTTGATATTTTATCAGGCCAAAAGAAAATGCAGTTTGTTCACTTTTACACCTGCATTTTCAGAATGTTTCAAAGTGGTCAAGATTGACCCTTAATATCTAGTGATAAATATGGATTGAAGGAAAGCCCTCTTTCACACATAGTCAGTGTACCTAAATTATCTTATGTTTCCAATGGAAAACCCCTAGAAGTTCTTTTGATATTTTCTCAAAGTAGTGACTTTGAGAGCCTTGATTGGTTCTGAACAGGTAAAATTGTAGAAAAGTCCAAGTAGGCAAGTTTGGTATTTAATATTTTTCATCTCATGAATAATTTTTCCATACCATTTGTTGCAATGAATTCTTGGGTCAAATGTTAACATGCCTACTTAGTTTCAGGCTCCCAAGATAAATTTTGTGTTAGAGTAATAAGTTATTATGCTTAATTAATTACATCACATATTGATTAATTAATTAAGTCATAATCCTCTTTATTACTTAAGCTAAACTTAGGCACATTGTATTGTTGTAAATTTATTAAGTGTACACTAGGAGTTTCATTTAGGGTTTCCCACTTTTAGGGGTTTCTTGATCTCCTTCACTTAAGGTTGATCACTTTGTAATAATTGATTCTCTTAATGCATTTTTTACTTTGAGGGTTGGAGAACATCTTTTTGGTTCATATCTTTTTGCATGTGATAGATTATCCATCTTGCATCACGGTGATCTTGGATTCTAACATGGTGTCGAGGCTCAGACCTATAAATTTTGCACATTACGTGTCTGAAGATATGGCCTCTTCGTGAGTTTCAAGTGCAAGGGTTTCCACAGGCATCTTTTTTGCAAGATCTAGGGGTAGCCATTTTTTTTGGACACAATGGGCTCAAACAGACGTCGCCATCGCGTTCGCAGCGTCCCAAAACCCTAGAAACGCCTGTCAAATCGTCGATTTTGGAGCAGTTGGTCCGGGAGGCAAAATTTTTTTGTTTGGGGGGCCGTACGGCCTCCCCAGCACGCAGATCGAGGTGTGGATTTCAAAAAAAAATCAAAAGTAAATTTTTTGGGGTTGGGTGCCTTTGTAGTTCAAAAAAAATCACCGCGCCCGGCGGCTCCTGACTGACCACCCATTGCCTTCCTTCCCGGCTTGCCACCAGCACCGTCGCCACTCTGCCTCAGCCCCCACGGGCCCTTTCTTGAAGGTTTCAGTCATATTGGGGACCGATCCCCTCTCTCCAGCCCCCATGGGCTTATGTGCTCTAGTTCCAGGTCTATGGAGACGGTATTTGGATCCTCATTGTACCGACCGCCCGATACAGTGCATTACGGGGACTAGGGGGCCCAATTTTTTCATTTTGTGAGGAGCCAATTTTTTGCGGCAATGGCCAGACGACCGTCAATTTTAAGCTCATGAACTGATGACGTCAGCATGACGTCAGCGTACGGCCGGCCCCTCTTTGCCCTCCTAACCCTAGTTTTTTCCTAAAAGAGTAGTTTTTTTCTTTTGGCCATAACTTGGGCATACGGTATTGAAATCGGGCAAACGAGATATCACCGGAAAGCTGGTTCTGAGCACTTTCATTTGGTGCAGTTTATTTTTCAGTATTTTACTGTTTTACTGCATTTATTTCTGTTTTAAGTCAGATGTTATTTTTGGACTTCTGAGCTCATAACTTTTTGCCACGATGTCCAATTTTTGCCTCGTTTGCGGCGTTGGAAAGGTATTGAGGAGCTTTATGTTGCTGTCCATGCACTTTTTTGTATCTATCCTAGGTTTTATCATTTTAGTCCAGATTTGGCACGATGCAGGTTATTTGGAAATTACTTGGATGTTTTGGCGGTTGGGAGAGTGCATCTTGCATCTTTGCACTTCATTTTGATGGTACATCATTCAATAATTGCTAACTGCTTTATAGATTCTAGGGTTGTTCTTTTGTTTGGAGTTTAGTGTTCCATGGCATGAATTACGCTGTCACATTATTTTGATTCTGGTTTGGTTTCAATTGTAGACAGATATATTTTTCCTTGCTTGTCAGATTGCGGATCCAGTGTTACTCTACAGAGTTCTTCCAGTGCTTCTTTGCAGCATGTTATCACATTGTAGGGGGGTTTTGTCCCACTGGTTTTTTCCTTCTCTACCTATTTCTTGCATTTGTAAATGGGTTCCTAATCAGGCCTAGTTGCCGGGACCCATCTTTGCTTTCATGCATCTTATTCTAGTGTTTTAGCTTCTTCCTAAGTTCATCTTAAGGGGGGGTGTTAGAGTAATAAGTTATTATGCTTAATTAATTACATCACATTGATTAATTAATTAAGTCATGTCCTCTTTATTGCCAAGCTAAACTTAGGCACATTAATAATTAATTATTAATTATTAGAGGTGTGCACACTAGAGGTTTCATTTAGGGTTTCCCTTTTGGGGTTTCTTGATCTCCTTCATAGGGATTGATCACTTTGTAATAATTGATTCTCTTAATGCATTTTTTTTACTTTGAGGGTTCAAGAACATCTTTTGGTTCATATCTTTTGCATGTGATAGATTATCCGTCTTGCATCTGAGGCGTCTTCGGATTCTAACATTTTGATTGGTTAACTAATCCTTTTCTGACTACAACATGGTCAAAATGGGTGTTCTGAAAAGTTTCAAATTTTGAAAATATAAGGACAACCCATTTCTTCCTTTGGTCTAAAACCTCTACAAATCTATTTTCATAAAAAATGGAGGTCATATGATGCATTATTGTAATACATTTTGGGTGTGGCAAACACGTCCCAAGGGCTAGTTTACAAAGGAGGTACTTGAATTTTAATGGATGGGAAAAATTTGAGGAAATGGGTTTTCTCTAAATAATTGATTATGGCCACATGCAAAAAATCTCGGTTCCAAGGGTCACTGTTTGTGCGCAGTGAAATTTCTCCATTTGGGTTGTAGGCGTAATTAAAAGTCACAAATTTTAATAAAGTTTCAAATGTCCATATTTAAAATATTATGCAAATGAAAAAGGGAATTTAGGGCTAGTATAAAGTACATTTCAAATTTTTTTAATCATAAGCAAGTTTAATTCTTGCTTTTAATTGGTTGAGACACAGCTTTCACGACTTTCAATGTGCACGACAAAACTCATCACCCATTGCAGTTCTGAATGAGATTGGAGGAGGCAAGCAACGATGCCTTGGTTTGAGCAATGGGTCTTCATTTGGGTAGATTGAGTTAAAGCTTTGAGGCAAAGGATGGGATATAATAATTTTTCAAAAGCGGCAGCGAGTTCTCTATTCACGACAGTTTATCACTCATCTCCATTGTGAATAGGGGAATCAAAATCAAAGTAGTGATGCCTGAGTTTGAGCAATGATCCTTCATTGGAAATTTTTAAAAGTTCATTGTGAAAAAGGAAGGTTTAATTCTTGGTTTCCATTGGCTCAAGACCATATTCACAGTTGCACGGGAAAACCCATCGCCCATCACGGTTTTAATCATTTTTCTCCTCTGTACATATTAACGATCAACGAAGCTATTTTATTTCCATCACTTATCTCCATTTAATGTCTACTCTTCCACTTTGGATCAATGATGGGTGAAGCTTCTTTTTCTCCATTTTGCCTTGCTAATGGAAGTCACCTCTTCCTAAGTGCATTAGTGATTAGCGATGATGTGCTTTGTGCTTTCTCATCAGGCATCTCTATTTTTTTTTCATTTTCAAAATGTATGGGCGATGTGCGATGGTTGAAAATTTTGTAAACCTTGTTGGGCCTAAAATTTTCATAAATTTTTAACTATGAAAATGTGAAATTCACGATAAGTATAAAGTGGACATGTAAATTGCTTTTCCCAATCAAAATATTAAAAGCCTTTGTATATTAAAATTAAAGCGATAATATTTCTTTGTTGGGGATGAAAGAAATAAAGGCTCAAGTAAATTATTTTATTTTCCTTAGATTAAATCTCTCCCATCGCTAATAAATTTCTCACTTCTTACACCAAAGTGGAGATATGCGATGCTGGGTAGAGATTTGTGCAACATGAGGGTGGGACCCCCATAGCTTGTGTTTAAATATTATCATTTGATAATATTTTAATAGCAAGTAATAACCAAGGGAGATGAATTTTTGTGAAAATTAAGAACTTTTGTGCTAGAAAATATTTTAATATGTAAAATTCAAAAAATGAAGAAGGCACGGGAAATAATTTTATAATGTGAATATTTTATTCATTGTGAAAATTATTTTTACTAGAGATGAGTTTTTACAGAGAACACCATTTTCACACATCTAGGTGAAAATGAACAAAGGGAGTAAAATATTTTGCAGGAAAAGGTATATTTTTTCAACGAGAGAACAAAAAGGAATGATGATTTTTTAGGCTGGAGAATATTTTTTTGTTTTGGGCAGTGGAGTGAGGAGCAAGAAAACAGAGAGTAGGTTGAGGATTGTTTAGCAAGAAAAGGCAGTTATAGATCTATGGTGTTGAGTGTGCTAGGTGTCTTTGGGAGATGAACATTTAGGGTTTTTGTATTTCCTTAAATTTTGTGTTTCTGCCTCATTTTGAGAGAGGTTTTTTTTGTAATTAATCACAAAGAATACTGTAATAGGAAGAGAGAACATTTAAAAGGTTTTGTTTTAGGTTGGAGTTTGATGATACTTATATAATTTAGATAATATTGAATAATGCAATTTCAAGGCCATTTTCACTCCTATGTACCGGTTTTATAAATTATGAATAACATAATCAAGAGTTATTTTATTCATCTCCATTGAATTCCAGTGGATGTTTTTTTTTATTCTTGCTTGTCCATTCAAAGATTGTATGTAAATGCTTGAGTGAAGCTATTGGTTTATGTTAGGTTGGTGCTAGGATTACAATAAGAAGTTATGGTTGAAATATTATGTTTAAATATTGTAATGTAGTATCTTCAAAGCTTTAATGATGCTATGTATTAAATTGTTATTAGATTGCACAGATATTGAAATTGACTCTATCGCAATGGATAAAACACTGATCTAAGTGTGTTGTTCCTATTTCAATTTGGTGGTTTATTCAACAACTGATAAAAAATTTAAATGAAATCAAATTTCATTCTCAGTTTGTTTGTGTGTTGAGCTCATTATCATACATTTCTCATATTTAAATTAGGAATTATTGTAGAGGTCAGCCAAGCCTTAAAGTATTGTGTCTATTAAGCATCTAAAGGAAAAAATATGTTTACAATGTATTTGATACTTTGGTACACAAGTATCTATAAATATGTTGTTGGGATCACCCTCCCAGGTTTAACTGAGCCTGAAGTGTAGGGGAGAAAGGGGTATTTTATTCACTCTCTTGTTCATTGGCCATATCAACCTGTTGAGTCTGAATAAGAGAGATTGGTTACTCTTTA
>VDFB02073363.1:0-194218 GCA_007258455.2 Sequoia sempervirens
GACTATTGATTAAATAATTCATAATTATTTAATTAATTCATGTCCTTTGATTCTTTATGATTATTAAATAAATAAATTTTAATTTATTTATTAAATATGTCACTAATTGTCTAAGTCTTTCTTTAATTAAATAGATTTCTTAATTTATTTAATTTCCCTTTCTGCGTTTAATTATCCTTGATTATTAAATAAATAAATTTTATTTATTTATTTAATACGTCACTAATTGTCCAATTAAATAAATTGATTAATTTATTTAATTAATTAATCTTATCTGCTAAATTAAATAATTAAATTTAATTATTTAATTGCTAATTTCATATTCTTCTCATTTTAAATAAATTAAATTATTTAAAATATCATGTCAATCCTAACTGTCAGTCCTTTTTGATAAATAATCTGAAAAAGATTATTTATTATCTCTCGAAATCCATAATTTGAATTATTTTAATTCAAATTAGTAATTAATCTTCCAAAAATCAAGTAATCCAGATTCTTGATTTTCCAAATCTTATCTTCATTCCGAATCTTATCTCTTTGATTTTTCAATCTTGCAAATCGGGGTCCGAATCTTATCTCTTTTGATTTTTCTGGACCCTTGTAAATCGTGCAATCTTATCTTCTTGATTTTCAAAAATCTTTATTTTTTAATTAATTTGTCTCATTTATTCTCCACCGTTAATCCAATTTTATTTTGACCGTTTGATTAAGGATTTTGCCTTAACCCTAATTAGGGATTCTTGGGTGTAATCTAGATCGTTCGTTTTAGGGTCTCATCAATAATTTATCTCGTCCGTCCGTTCGAAATGGCCTTTTCTATAAAATGCCCTTTCCTTCTCATTTTTCATACCTTGACATTTTTACGTAATTACTATAGTTATTTACTTAGCTTCACATTTCATTGTCATAGGCAATTGTAGTATTTCATTATTGGCATTAGGTTTTAGGCATTTGATTAATATTGACATTTGTTTTAGACATAGGCATTGGCAAGAGTCATAGGCATAGCAAATCCTTCAAATCTTGTTGTAGGGCTTAGACATTTAGATTGCTCAAACGACGAATCTGAGGGCAACATCACATTTCCAGCAAGCAAGAAGGTGTAACGAAGATCAATCATGGAAGATGAAGATTTATGGTAACATTGTTCCTTTTATTTTCATATTATTTCCATTGTGCTTCGTTATTTCATTGGATTTTTAATGTTATTTGTGCTAACCATTTAACAATCTGATTTTCCTTGATTACAAATACCAAGAGCAAAAAGAAGTAGCCCAATTAGCATCCCAACAACAAGCATTGTTGGTGCAACAACAAGCACAACAACAAGCTCAACAATAGGCAATATTGACACAACAACAACAAGACCAACAACAAGCATTGTTTACATAGCAACAAGTGCAAGCCTACATGACTCAATAGAATATGCAAACACCATCTATCAACATACTGACCAATCCAGCCATCCCACCGACAAACAAACCACCTCAAAAAACTTTCATCCCACCCCCTAATCCGTAAAATGATGGGACAATACAAATCAAGTTTCTCTCGCAACAAGTGCTCAATATTCAATTAGGGTGAACCGAAAAAACCCCGAGCAACTTGTGCCTTTATCTGTTCAATAGGAACCTTGCAATGAAACCATTCCCAAAGGGATTTGAGATCCCCAAGTTTGACAAGTACCGTGGGATGGGAACCCTGAAGATCACATCGAGGAATTCTAGTTCATTGCATGGAAGTTGCGTATGATGATACCTATCTGATGTGGCTATTTCCTAGGAGTTTGGATGGCCACGCCATGGAATGGTTCTCTCACTTACCTATAGCCATCAAAACATTCCAAGAAATCATAGATGCATTCATCAAAAACTACACATGCAATATCACCATGGATGTCAGTCTAGAGGAACTCTCAGCTTTGAAACAAGGGAAGAATGAATCATTTGCTTCATTTCTACAACAATGGTGATCCAAGGCCAATCGAAGCAAATGATTCATACTCGTGGAACAAAAAGTGTGCACTATCATATCCAACCTCAATGGCCTCTTAGAATTTCATGTCAAATTTGAAGGGATCACCACATACGACTAGTTGATTTCCAAGGGGCTCAGCATCGAACGAGCCCTTATGACACAACCCAAAGGATCAACTTCATATCCTGAACATCAGATCAATTTCCCATCCACTAGTTACAATGAAAAACCTCACATGGGAAAAAAACAAAAATGTTACCAATGATGGTGTCATCAATGTCAAAGTTGTCATCAGTGCCCCTCAGCAAAGCACACCCACACCACAACAAAAAATAAAAAACCATCATCAAAACAACCATCAAGCTAACACAACAACACAACAATTGAACAATCAGGTGATTAATAATGTCAACGATCAAAGCAGACCGCCCCAGCAAAATAAGAATTCCAACACATGAAAGTAAACCACTCTTGGGGAACCACTCGAGGTCATCATGAAGAAACTAATAAACGAAAACCTCATCAAGGCTCCCACCTACGAGAATTATCAAGAACCATATGTGAAGCCACCCTAGTACAACAAAAATCAGCTCTATGACTTCCACAAAATCAAAGGGAACACCACTAATAGTTGCATGAGGTTGAAGAACCTAGTCCAAGACCTCATTGATCAAAGAATCATAAATGTGGAACAACCAACAGGAAATCAGAACCTCAAAATATACATGAATCCAATGCCTAACCACAATAAAAGGAACAATAACAATGATAAAGAGAAAGGTACCTTCAAAAACGTCAATCATGTGTATGATCATGTCGTTGATTCCCTAGATGATTATTGTGCTACCATCACCATCAAAGGAGCCCATGTTGATTGCGGAGTCACCACAAGAGGTGGAAAAATTACCATCACAAGGTCATCTCAACCAAATAGAGCACTCACACCCAACCCTAGACCTATTCCTAGTGGTTATAATGTCCCTAATCAACTGAAAAGAACCCCAACACAAATATCCATCATGGAGTTGCTAAAAATTTCATCTTCCCACAAGAAAATCCTTGAGGAAACATTGGCTTCATCAACCGTCCCCATAGATCTTGATGTAGAAAAATTCCAAGCTATGGTCAGAAACATCATCACCCCGAATCTCCTTACATTTTTTGATAAATATTTTCCTTCTCAACCATCTCACAACTATGCACTCCATGTAGAGGTCCTAATGCAAAAAATAAAGCCAAGCAAGTCTTGGTGGATGGAGATGCAGGTTTGAACATTTGTTCCCTCAAGCTCATTAAGAACCTGAAAATATCAGAGGATTCCATTGACAAAGGAAAATGTATTACAATCAGAGTGTATGATGATCAAGAAAGAGTGTCCAAGGGTACAATCCAAATCCCTATTCAAGTAGGGTCAACTATCATGGAAACAACTTGTCAGGTTTTGGACCTTGAATTTCCTTATAACATTGTCCTAGGATGTCCATGGATCCACACAATGCAAGCAATAGCCTCAACCTTCCATCAATGTGTCAAATTCACATATGAAGGACAAGAGGTCACCATGCATGGAGATCTTGAACCATTCTCCTACTGCAAGAACCTAGAGGCAAAATACTACAAGATCCCTCAAGTACCTAAAAATGATGAAGGACCATCAACACCATACACTGATCTAGCCACTCTTGCTTCCACTTATGCGACAGAGATACCCACCACTCTTGCCATCCCAACCATCTCTAATATCAAAGTCATCATCCATGACCATGGTTGCCGAAAATATACAATTCCCAAGAATGCTTTTGTGGTAGGATAGCTACCACAATCTCCTAGATCATGAGGACGTTCATAGTCAAATGAAGCCTCCACATCCCAAACATCCACTGAAGAATATCCCAACTTCATAAGTTGGGGAGATCTTGGCCAAGAAGTCATAGAGGAAGATCCATCTCATCTCCTATACCAAGATAATAGACCAACAACTAATCTACCAATGGATGATAGAAGCAAAGGTTTGCAAATGATGCTCACAATGGGCTATGACAAAAACTAGAAACTGGGAAAAAATGACAATGGGCTTATAATACACCTCATTCCAAAGACACAAAGGAGAAATATTGGCCATGGACAAGGTCCCCCAGTTAAAGTAGTCAAGACTCCCCATGAACAGACACCAGCTGAACTTCGCTTACCTATATCCACTGGTCGGGTCATAGATAATTTCACTTTTGACATAACTAATGTTTGCAGTAGTAGTGATGATGAAGACCTCATAAACACCCTACCTATGCTTTTTGAGAACTCCTCATGCCTTATGATGATCACCCTATCATATGAGTCTAAAAACCAAAATAATGAA
The DNA here is from genome assembly GCA_007258455.2 of Sequoia sempervirens. NCBI lineage: Eukaryota > Viridiplantae > Streptophyta > Pinopsida > Cupressales > Cupressaceae > Sequoia > Sequoia sempervirens. Next base: position 4,334 of record VDFB02073363.1, read on the forward strand.
ATCTGTCTAGTCTACTCGCAACTCATCGACTATGACCAACGAGACCACCAATTCTAGACACATTCAAAAATGATGAGGTTCTCTCATAATTCATGAGATTGTTGGATAATATTCCATGTGGGGATCAGAAAGCATGATTCATCATCGAGCTAGATACGTAGGCCTATTATGGGGAAACAATTGAATCCCTAAGTCAAAAAGTGATAAATTAAGAATAATATCTAAGTCCTTGAGTGAAAACCACACTGTGGCACTCTCCAACATGAAAAAAGTAAAAACAAAGGACACATCCAATGGTGAAAACCTCTCTGAGGCACCCGAGGTTGGGAGATTCAATCTTCCACTTAGAACACTCCATCAAGAAAAATCAACAATATTGGCCGAAAAGTGTAATCCATTTAACTTGGGAACAGAAGAGACACCAAACATCACCTTCTATGCAGAATCATTGTTGATAGAAGAACAGGAGCTCCTAGCTACCTTTCTAAGATAACGCAAAGTTAACTTCACATGGAGCTATGCATATATGCCCAGACTTGATCCATAAATTATGGTACATCACTTAGCAGTATATCCTAAAGAAAAACCTGAGACAAAAACTTAGGAAAATGTATCCACAAATTGCTTTATTGGTTAAACTGGAACAAAAAATTGTTTCATGTAGGATTTATTGGACCAATTAACTATCTAAAATGGGTCTCTAATCTGGTACATATCTCAAAGCTTGATGGGGGCATTCGAATCTACATAGACTTCAGGGACCTAAACAAGGCATGCCCAAAGGATGATTTCCCCTTTTTGAATATTGACATGATAGTGGACATGAAATTCTCTCTTTGATGGATGGCTTCTTAGGATACAACCAGATAATGATTACTAAAGAAGACCGAAACAAAATGGCCTTCACTTGTCCATGGGGGACCTACTGCTAGAATATGATGCCATTCAACTTGAAGAATGCAGGAGCAACATACCAAAGAGCCATGACATTAATCTTCCATGACATGGTCCACAAAACTATGGAATATTATGTTGATGGCATGCTAGCCAAATCTAGAAAGAGGAAGGATCACATAGCAACCTTAAGTGCCATTTTTGATAGGCTGAAGGAATACAAGGTCTGATTAGATCCAAAGAAGTGTGTCTTCAATGTACAAATCAAGAAATTTGCTAGGATACATAGTGTCAATGAGAGGTATTGAGGTAGACCCTATCAAGGTAAAAGAAATCCTTGAGATGGAGGCACCCAAAACATTGAAACAACTTAGAGGTCTCCAAGGTAGAATTCAATCCATTCATTGGTTCATTGCATAACTGGGAGATAAACATAATCCATACTCTCACCTACTTCACAAGGGAGTAGCATACAAGTGGGATGATAAGTGTGAGGAATTGTTCAATAAGATCAAAGAATATCTACTTACACTGCCAGTTCCCATGCCAACAATCCCAAAAAAACCACTCATCCTTTATGAATCAACAACAACAGCTCTTGGAGCTCTCTTAGCTCAACATGATGAAAACAACATAGAATGGGAAATCTATTACATCAGCAAAAAATTGGTCGACCATGAGCTAAACTATTCCTTAATTGAAAAATACTGCCTCATAGTAGTGTTTGCTTCACAGAAATTCAAACATTACATGTTGGCACACAAAATAAAACTCATTGCCAAGATCGATCCCCTCAAATACTTACAGTCAAAAGCAATGCTCACTGAAAGAATGGCCAAATGGGTCATGATACTATCAAACTATGACATTGAATATGTGGAGTGGAAAGCAATCAAAGGCCAAGTCATAGAAGATCAGCTTGTAGAAGCATCAATCTATTCAGAGAATCCACTTATATCAGAGTTTCTCGATGAATCCATCTTCAACCTCATCATAGCTAATCAATAGAAACTCTACTTTGATGGATCATACACACAAGATGGATTAGGAGTCAGTGTTTTCTTCATCACCCCACAGGGATATTTTATTCCTAGATCCTATAAATTGGCATTCCCCTGCACTAACAATATTGCAAGATATGAGGCTTTAACCATAGGCCTCAGAATAGCAGTGCAGTGGCACATCATGAACCTCAAAGTATATGGAGACTCCTAGTTGATAATAAATCAAGTGAATGGTGAATACCAGACTAAGGATGATAAGCTCACTCCATACAAGAAACTAGTGGAGACTCTCAAAGAATCCTTCATCAGGATCACATTTGAGAAAATTCCTAGAGCAAACAACAGAGCTACAGATGCCATGGAAGCAATTGGATCCTTACTGGAAATCCCTCGCAACATCCTAAAACATGAATTCTTGGTAGAGCAACTTCTCATGCCCGCATTCGAGGTACCAAAGTTATAATTCGTGTGTGAAATCGTTGGTCCTGGAGATCCCTGGTACCATGAAATTTATACCTACCTATGAATAGGTGTCTTACCTACTGACTTACCATCAAGCTTAAAAAGAACTTTTGTTAAAAAATCCTCTAAGTTTGTCATCCTAGGAAATGCCCTTTACCGTAGGAGCATAGAGGGAACCCTACTACACTATTTAAATACTAACAAAGCCTTGACTACTTTAGCTGAGGTGTATAACAGGATTTTTGGTTTGCACTCAAGTGGAATGACCTTGGCCAAGAAACTATTGAGGATGGGGTATTATTGGCCCACTATGGAGAAAGAGGCACATGACTATGTCAAAAGATGCCTACAATGTCAGCAGCATGGAGACCTAATCCATGCTCTAGCTCAAGAGCTCCATCCTATTGTTATACCATGGCCCTTTTCATAATGGGGGCTTTATCTCATTGGAAAAAATAACTCCCACCTCATCCAATGGCCATAAGTTCATCATAATCGCCACTAAGTACTTTACCAAGCGGGTGGAAGCCATACCAATGACCTACATAACTAGGAAGCAGATATCAAAGTTCATCCTGAACTATCTCATATGTCGATATGGCATTCCCCAAGCTATTATCTGTGATAATGGGACACCATTCAAGAATCAAGATGTCCATGAATTATGTGAAAAATTAAAAATCCAACATCGCTTCTCCACCCCATATTATCCCTAAGGAAATGGCCAAGCAGAAGCCACAAATAAAACCACCCTAAAGATTCTGAAAAAGATAGTCAATGACACATGTCATGACTGGCATCTGCAGCTCAATCCCACCCTCTAGGACTATCGAACTAGCATCTACACACCCACTATCGCCACCCCATTCTCCCTAGTCTATGGATCAGAAGCCATACTGCCCATTGAGATTGAGCTCCCATCACTAATAATGTCACTACAAAAGCTCATCACGGATGAAGAATCTTGAATATCAAGACTGAATGAGCTAGATCTATTGGATGAGTAGTGTATAGATGCTTTAAATCATTTTCAAGTCTATTAGAATAGACTCAATAGGAGCTATAACAAGAAAATCAGAAGTAGGACTTTCCAAGTTGGAAAAGAAAATCAGAAGTAGGACTTTCCAAGTTGGAAGACTAGTACTAAAAGAAAATTAGAAGAATGTCCCAAACCCAAACATCAAAGGAAAATTTGAACCCAACTAGTTAGGACCATTTGTTATCAGAATGAGCTATAAGTCAATGGCATATCAGTTATCAACACCAGAAGGCGAGCCTCTATAGGATCCCATGAACAACTCTCATCTCAAAAAAATTATGCCTAATCTTGCAAGGTATAGAACCAAAAAATCCCAAAAATCAAAAAATGTCCTAAAAAAATGGTTACCCTAATGAAAACCTAGCAAATAGGCATCTTGGTGACAAAAAAAAATCAAAAAGAAAAAAATCCAAAAAAAATAGAAAAAGGATTAAAAATAGTAAAGAGAAAAAAAAATCATCTTATGGTGAAAACCACTTCGGTGGCGCTTGGGACAAGTACCTTGGTGAAAACTTGGCAAATAGGCACCTTGTGTAAATACGCACTTTCCATCCACCAAGATCTTTGTGGCTCGTACTGCATCACCATTCATCAAGCTTCTATCACCCATTGCATTCCTCCATCCATCATCCATCTGAATTCGCATCATAGCTTGGTCCTATGTTCATATCATGATCCCTCCTAGTACTACTCAGCCCATCCTCAAGGTCAGTTTGTCTTGCCTTTATAAGAGTAGTCTATTGCATCACGCTGGGGGCATGTTCTCATCTGATCAGATTCATGTATATTCTTGAAGTCTTTAAATTAGAAAATAAAAAAAACATCAAAAAATTAGAAAAACCAAAAACATTCATAAAATCAAAAAATCCAAAACATCAGAAAATCAAAAAACCCAAAAACATTCATAAAATCAAAAAATCCAAAAACATCAGAAAATCAAAATATCCAAAAACATTCATAAAGCCAAAAAAATCCAAAAACATCCAAAACATATTAAAACTTCCAAAATAGGTCAAAAAGTAAGTCAAAATTCAAACAACAAAGTCATCTTGTCGAACTATGGGTCTTTGAGCCTTGAATATAGGAAAGGTTGATCTTTGATCATCTCCCAAGACACTTAGGTTATTCCTTTAGGAGTCCATCATAATAAACTAACATTTCATCATGTATATCTTCATCTGTAAATGATGTAGAGCCAAGGTGAAGATTAATCACAACAACTATTGATATCAATTCAAAACAATGGACTCTACTTCTAATACCTTCAATCCATTAGACATCAACACACCCTCAAGGAGTCTTATTACTCCAATCTGTAAAATGACCACAAATTTCCACCAAGGACCCAAAACAACCTTCAACATGCACAAGATGATGAGTTAGATCATTTGAAAATAGTCTACAAGTTGGATTCATTGAAATCTTCAAAACACACCAAGTTAGCCATGTTTCCCTGGTAGTAGTGGGAAACCAGTTTTTGGGTCTTTTCTCACAAATTTTCCAAATCACCTACCAAACCTAGGGTGGATTAAGATACCCTTTTCCTTGCTACATAACATGCTTCCAAAACCAAGGGTGGTTCCTTTTGACCACCATTGACTTTTAACAACCCCACTATGAGAAAGGCTTCTCAAATAGGCCTATTTTACAAACAAAATACCTTCCCAACACCTTCCCTCTACAAATTTCCTCCAAACAATCAATAAATAATTGAAAAAACTCTAGATTTTCCAATTTTTTTGTTGCCTTGAAGATCCTATATGGTTGTTCCTTAAAACCCTCCTTTGACTAGTAAAACACTTAGGGGTTTTCAAGAACCACAACACAGAGCCTTTCCAAACAAAACCAAAATATCAAACACTTTTTTTAGGTCTACACAAACCTTTTACACCACTAGCAACTCAACCCTATTCACAGTTCATCAAAACTCAACTTAAAACCTTCATTTTCACAGGAAGATGGACACTTCTAGCCATGGTTTTCTCACACTGTACCAAGAATTTCCTTTATTCTTCTTCCAATGCATGTCAAATCCCTATTCTAACATGGATCCATGCCACTCCACTGAGAAACAATAGAAACAGTAGGTGGGAGGCATCAAAACATGATCACAAACTCAAGATTAGTCCCTACAGCCCTGTCATAGGCAAAACACAAGGAATCAACAAAATATAATTTAAATGTATTGTTTTGGGCCCAAATATGAATTCAAAAGTATGATTTCACCATATCCCACTAAAATCCAAAGAATTTAAAACACAACTACTATTACAACCTTTACAAATGGAAAGAAAAAATTAGAAAAGAATGATAATGAAAGAAAAACTGAGAATTCACAAAGATCTGCTCCTTTATTCAATGAATACTTGTTACCATCGACACATTAATCAGTTCCCCATTCCTTTTTTCTTCAGGCCTTTAAACATTTACAAACCAATATAATTCTCCTTCAATGCCTACAAATACCTCTTAACCACTTTACCCTCCATTTGACTTAAAAGACAATTGTTTACTAAATAGACATCATTATGCAAGTTTGTATAACACCTAGAACCAATTAGAAACCTTTAGTGTACCCATAATATGGCTTCTAGACTCTACTCTTGCATTCCCTCTTACATTTTACATGTTTTTCCTTCAAGGCTACAAGGATTCTCCAAGTGCAAATTTAACATTTCATCCATAGAAGACTCAAACTTCCTCCTTTTATATTAGGACTGGTCTTTTTAGACCTTATTAGAAAAACATAAGCCTAAGAACATTATCATTAACCCATCATGTTTTCAAATAATAAAAAATGAATGTTGTGGTGTAGGTGCTCTTGCACCATACACCCCCCCTAAGAAAAACTCAGGCCCATTTGGTGTGGATACCACTGTCTCCAAGTATTACATAAACTCCCTTGATTCACAAATGCATTCCAATAAGGAATACACATAGGACCTACAAACTATATTAAACTCCCATCATGGTGTAATGTATACATACAAGCATTTTTACTTACTTCTATTCTCAGACCCGCAATTAGCTTCCTTTGTCCATCCTTTGAGTGTTTATCATGATTGACACCTATAGACAAATATACATCAGTAGTTCTTGAATTCACTTTCTTTTCACATTTGTGCCTATGATTGTCTTTACGGCCCTATCCTTTTTGGTTGTCATTCACTGCCCCATTACCTTGCTTCACCACTATCCTTTCAGCCTTTCCATTCACTGTACCTTTAAACTTTAATTTTTCTCCAACCCTTCTCTTAACTACAAGGCATTCAATGCTCCATATCATCACACTATCCTTCATGTTCATTATCATTACCCCTGCATTTACCTTTGTATCCATTACTTCTATATTTTCAAACCTACACTTGTGCACAACATCTAAATTCTTGATTTCTTTCACAACATTTAGAAGCTCTTTGTTCCCACACATGATCACTTTAGTTTTTCCTTTAGTGTCTTCTACAAGAGGATTCAACACAAAATAATGACCATCTTTAACTATGGTGTAGGTATTCTCCTTACCATCATATAATGCCCTTTTTCATATTTCCAAGGTCTGCCTAATAGGAGATGGCAATAGTCCATTGGAAGAACATCACACACAACACTCTCATGGTAACCACCAATCTGAAAGTCTACAATATCCTTATCATTTACCAATAAAGATTGACCATTAGTCAACCATGAGATTTTATAGGGATAGTCATGAGGAATCCTTTTCAATCCTAACTTGTTTACCATTTCACATGAAACCATATTTTTAGTTCATCCAGAATCGATGACCACTCTACATACCTTGTCCTTGCACTTAAAATTTGTCTTGAAGAGAATTTTCCTATGCAAAGGTGCTTTCTCTTTCACTACTTTCAAGATTGTTTTCCTCACCATCAACATTTCTCCAACCTAAAGATCTACATTCTTACTTGTGGAACAATGACTTTCACATTCCTCTTCCTAAACCAACTATGATCTCATATCAATCTTCTTGTCTCCACTTGATGAACTATCAACCCTCTTAGTACACTTCCATGAAGGATGGCTAAACTCATTGCATGTGTAGCACCTTTCTACAAAATCATTAGAACCTCTACCAATACCAAACCTTCCTCTACCTCTAAAACCAAAACCACCTCTAGAATCAACATTGTGATCTTTACCTTTGTTTTCTCCTTCTTGATCTTCACTTGGCTACTTTGATGTAGAAGGTATTCCTCTTCATCTTGCACTAGGACCACCTCTTCCTCACACTGATTTCTCTTTTCTCCTATTAAGCTTTTCCTCCACCCTGATTTCCATTTGATAACAATCCTCTACACTCTTAGGGTTATCCAAAACCAATTCATCTTATATATTGATCCTCAAACCACCAATATATCTAGAAAAAAATTCATCTTCATTCTCATAATGACCAAACCTCAAACTTAATTTATAGAACTCCTTAGTATAAGACTTAATGTCCATTTAATTTTTCCTTAAACTTTGCAATTTCTTAAACATTTGAACCTGATGATCCTTGGGTAAGAATTTACCTTTGAGTTTTGATATCATCTTGTCCCATGATGTGATCTTAGACTTTCCTCGTTTCCTCCTCTCAGACTGAAAGTATCCCACCATACCAAAGCATGACCCTTCAACTTAGTCTTTGTAATTTTGACCCTTTGCTCTTCAGGAACTTCATCACATTCAAAATGGTTATCTAATGTAGCAATCCAATCAAGTAGTTCTTCAACATTTAAACTACCACCATATTTAGGAACACCAAGTTTTACCTTAGGCTTGTCAGTCTTCACTGCCTTTAGCAACATTGTAATTCTTTGATCTTCTAGAGTAAGTTCTTCTTCCACATCTTCAAACTCATCATCTTCCTCTTCATATATCTCACTACTCTCTTTATCATCTCTTCTCTTGTTTTTCTTCAGGGCTATGATTCTCTCTTCCAACTCTTTGAGTTCTCTTGCATGTATTTCTTTCATTTGCTTCATCTCTTTAGCCATATCATTCTTCTTTGGAGGCATCTTGTCAACCTTTCCTCTTCACCTTCTTCTTCAACCTACAAAATGCAAAAAAAAAAAATCTACTCCTACTCTAATACCACTATGATGCCAAGCCAAGGTGAAGATTATTCACAAAAACTACTGGTATCAATTCAAAACAATGAACTTTGCTTCTAATACCTTCAATCCATCAGGCATCAACTCACCCTCAAGGAGTTTTATTACTCCAATCTATAAAATGACCACAAATCTCCACCAAGGCCCTAGAATAGCATTCAACATGCACAAGAGGATGAGTTAGATCATTTGAAAATAGCCTACAAGTTGGATTCATTGAAATCTTCAAAACACACCAAGTTAGCCATGTTTCCCTAGTAAAAGTGGGAAACCAGTTTTTGGGTCTTTTCTCCCAAGTTTTCCAAATCACCTCCCAAACCTAGGGTGGATTAATATACCCTTTTCCTTGCTACATAACATGTTTCCAAAACCAAGGGTGGTCCCTTTTGACCAACGTTGACTTTTAACAACCCCCCTATGAGAAAGGCTTCTCAATTAGGCCTAGTTTACAAAAAAACTACCTTACTAAAGCTTTCCCTCTACAAAATTCCTCCAAATAGTCAATAAATAAGTGCCAAAAGTCTAGATTTTCCAATTTTATTGTTTCCTTGAAGATCTTATATGGCTATTCCTTAAAACCCTCCTTTGACTAGTAAAACACTTAGGGTTTTTCAAGAACCAAAACATGGAGCCTTTCCAGAAAAAACCAAAACATCAAACACTTTTGTTTAGGTTTGCAAAGACCTTTTACACAACTAGAAACTCAACCCTATTCATAGTTCATCAAAACTCAACTTAAAACCTTCATTTTCACAAGAAGATGGACACTTCTAGCCATGGTTTTCTCACACTGTACCAAGAATTTCCTTTATTATTCTTCCAATGCATGTGAAACCCATATTATAACATGTATCCATTCCACCCTACTAAGGAACAACATAAACAGTAGGTGGGAGGCATCAAAACATGATCACAAACTCAAGATTAGTCCCTATAGCCCTGTCACAGGTAGATCACAAGGAATCAGCAAAATACAATTCAAATTTATTGTTATGGGCCCAAATATGAATTCAAAAGTATGGTTTGACCATATCCCACTTAAATCCAAATAATTTAAAACACAACTACTTGTACGAGCTATACAAATGGAAAGAAAACTCAAAAAACAATGATAATGAAAGAAAAATTGAGAATTAACAAAGATTTTCTCCTTTATTCAATGAATCCTTGTTACCATCAATACATCAATCAGTTCCTCATGCCTTTTTTTTCAAGCCTTTAAACATTTACAAACCAATATAATTCTCCTTCAATGCCTACAACTACCTCTTAACCACTTTACCCTCCATTTGACTTAAAAGACAATTGTTTACTAAATACACATCATTATGCAAGTTTGTTATTTTATAACACCTAGAATCAATTAGACACCTTTAGTGTACCCATAATATGGCTTCTAGACTCTGTTCTTGCATTCCCACTTACATTTTACATGTTTTTCCTTCAAGGCTACAAGGATTCTCCAAGTGAAAATTTAGCATTTCATCCATAGAAGACTCAAACTTACTCCTTTTATATTAGGACTGGTCTTTTTAGACCTTATTAGACAAACATAAACCTAAGAACATTAACATTAACCCATTATGTTTCAAATGATAAAAAATGAATGTTGTGGTGTAGGTGCTCCTACACCAATAAATCTTTCAAGTCATTAGTCGAACTACCTGGTCTATGCATGTATAACGTAGGCAAGGGTAATTTTTTTATCAACCCCCAAGGCCCCTAGAATAGGTCCTTAGGCTAGTCTCTTGGTCAAAATCTCAGAAAACCCTAAAACATTTGAAACTCAAAAATCAAAACATTTACAAAATCTCAAAAAATACCAAAAATAGCCTCAAAATAGTTCAAAAAACTCCAAAAACATCCAAATATTTGAAAAAATCCATCTGTCTCATCTCGCTTTCACCCACAATAACATCACTCATAATAAACAATCGTCATCCCCAACCTTTGGTGAAACAATAAAAAACAAGTCTAGCAGGTTAAAAGTGAAAAACTCAAAACATCAAAATCTCAAAGTCTAGGTTAGTACGTAAGCAAGTTGGTCAACTCATTGTGTTAATAGCCTATCATCTAATCAATCCCATATCAAATCATCTGATATCGTCATGTCCTAGGATACATCCTTCCTACAATGGGCATCAACATCAAGCATCATCATAGTTTAGTCTTGGCTAGTGGAATTGAAGAACATCAGCTTGTTTGTTTATTGTATCTTTGTCTTTTGATTTATCTTATTGTGCTCATTCTAAGGACCTCTCAATGATATCCCCAATGAAGGGGTTTAGAGAGATAGGAATGGGGTAATGATCATTATATTTTTATCTATTGTGCTTGTTGGAATTTCTTGTAATATAACTTGGCGCATACTTGCTTTATTTAGGTATGTACAATGGGTGTTTTAGAGATCTTGTTGACCACATAGGAAGGCTTTCCTTTCTATGTTTTGGTCTGAGATGTGTGAAATACCTAAAGCACATCTTACGAAGGTTTCCATATGTCAGGTGTGAACAATCATACTCCTATCTGATTGTCAAGTCAAAGTCCATCACACTAGATACAAGGTCATCCTAGTTCTTAATACCTTGATGCATCATATTTATGTGTGTTATCAAACATAAAGTAATTGGCCCTTTGAAAATCCCAACTCCACGACAAATATTCATTATCATCATCATCTTTTTTCTTGTTGAAATCTCTTATTTCTTTCATTTATTCTCGCTTTTCATGCTAACAGGGTACTATGACAATTAATCACCATCATCATTAATCCTGCATCCACAAATCATCATAATATTCCATATCATATAGGAAATAGTGATCATCTCATATGCATTGCATCTCCATCATCATATAATATATATATTTTTATTCTAGACACCTCATAAATCACCACATTACAGTCATTTTGCATAAACATTTCATAAATCATCCTATATCATTATAAGTATCCAGTGCATAATTAAACGAAGCATAATAGGTATGTAAGCATTATAAACAACCCATTGCATTAAGTGCATGCATATCATCCATAATCATATAAAACATCTCATAAAAGCATTCATTATGCCATCACATATACATCATAAGGTCATTACTCATATCATTTTGCATAACATATCATTTCATATATAACATCACATCACATAATTATATAACATCATCATAAGTGCATATTGTACATGGAAAATCAAGTACATTCATCATTGCATTCATATCATCATCACCATCATAATAGAAAAAGATATCAAAAAAGAAATTGTTTCATAGGATAAATCATCACATTTGCATCAACACACATAAATCATCATATAGATTGCATCATACACCATCATCAAAGCATACATAAAAGGTACTTAATGAGAAATGCACCATCATAAACATCTATATCACATATCACAAATGCATATCATATATAATCATTCATTAGAGGCATAATATAGATCTGCTAGTTGCATAACCATCACATAACACATACATCATCAGAAAAAAATGCATCTATACATAGTATATCCATCACATACATCATAATATCATAACATTATTGCATCACATATAGAAATAGAACCATCCACAAATGCATAATAAATAAATGGTACATGGAATATCACAACATCATCATCTCATATATATCATCAAGCAACTATCATAGTACAAAATAATAATCAAATCACTGTACATGTGTGTATGGGTACAAAAAAGCCCAATGGTCTATAAAAAATGAGCCCATATGGCATAAAGGAATAATGTCTCAATCAAAAAGGAGATCTAACCCTCATACCTACTACCCTCGCCTCTATCACTGTGACCCTCTGTAGGTCTGTGCCCTATCCTCTGTGAGAAGTCTAGGACTCGGGTTTCTCATGGCATGGCTTGGTAATAATACAATCTATAATAGTCTACCTCCTGGATGACCTCTCTGTAGGCTCGAAGAGACACTATGCTACAAGAGGAGGAAGTTACCATACTCTCTAGCTACTATCTATGGCCCATCTATGTGGCCATCTGTAACTCTGTGGCCTACCTCTATAAAATCACTTGATCTCTCTTCGCACTGGCTTGGTCCTTCTCTATTGTCAAGGCTTGGACTTGGGCCTGCAACTGAGATATCTAGACATCCCTTGGATCTAGCTGACCTGCTGGCTATATTGGAAGAGGTTGCACATGAGGCTAGTCCTCACCCCTGTCTCGTGGTGGTGTAACAACCCAATCTTGGTGCCTATCATGTCCACCGTTTGGCCCCTGATCCTAGTCCTACATGTGTACATCAGCACAAGGCTGATCTATCTAAATTTGTGGTGGTTGGTCTTGTACCACTTGTCCTATTAGAGGACCACCACATCCTCATCCTCGGCCTGCCCCCCTCCCCCTAGCTCTCTGTTGAGTGAATGGTGCACCTAGAACTTTCAGTAGTAGAGGTGGTCAAAACCAATCTCTATAGGCCTGTGTCACTCCTAGATCCAAAACTCCCTAATCATATGCCCAAGGCTGGGCCACTAGCTGCCTAAAACTATCCATTGCCTTGGAGGTAGGAATGTACCATCCCCATGAGCCCTAGCTCACTATCCTAGAAAATATGGCCACATAGCCATCATTTGGTTTGTCTTGTACCTCACCAAACTGGCACTGAACTCATCCTGGTAGATACCTCTCAATCATAGTATGCTCCTACCCCCACATAAACCAGTCCTAGCAGGCAAAGAACAACTACTAAACATCATCAGCCCATCCAGGATGACCAAGGTATGGGCACCATGTGAACACTGTCATCTCATAAATGGCCCTCCTCCAGTGAGGGATCTCATGCTCGCTTGTGTGTGTGAAGGACACGCCACCCCTGTAATGCCAAACAATTGGATCATCGAGCTCGACTAGCACTGGAACAACCCACGGCTGAAGGATGGAGATATGCTCCCATGCCCACACATGGAGCGTGACACCTGCATCAAGTGCCCTACCATCCAAGTATGCGTACTCATGTAAATCCCTATAAAGGGAGGCTAGAAGAATAGGACCCCATGCAAAACGGATTGGCCTTTCATGAACCATATACTCCCAGCAAAGCCCACAACAAGGACTAAATTTCTAGCCTCATCGATCCAGGGCAACAAGACCTGAGATGATGGTAGCAATAACTAGTCGGAAGGGTGTCATGAGCATCCTACGAAACTCTAACTTGATCTAGCCCTAGAAATATACCACATCATCTATACCTAGGATTACATGGAAAGCATCCCATCTGGCATCCATATCATGAATAACTCGTCAACCATGTATCGACAATCTAAGGATGTGCCACACATCCTCCAAGGTGATAGTGGCCTCACCAGTGGAAAGATGAAAAGATGAAGTCTCACTGTGCCATCTCTCAGAAAGCACAGACATCATGTTGAGATGGGTCTGCATAGGTGCTGCATAGGCAATGTACCATAGCCCCATCTCACGAAGTCGGTCCTGCTCTCTATCAGTTAGATCTCACAAGTAGCTGAATATCTCTTGTGATCTATGCTCATGAGAATAGAGCTCCCTCACTGCCTCCTGCATTAGGAAAGGTCACCGTGTTAAAGTCATTAGGAAAATTTATCCTCAGCATTCAAGAAACCAGCCTAGTGTTGCAAACTATGAAGGCGTTGTAGTTTGAAAATTTCAAACTATGACATTGGCGCCATCAAGTCCCAAACTGCACCGCGGTGGTGCAATTTTCTTAAGTGTCCCAAACCCTAATTCTAAATTTCACCATGATGTCATAGTTTAGAGTTTAGCGTTGCATTTCACATATGCGTAAAAGATTGAAGTTTTTTCCCAAACTCCAAACTCCACTGCAATGATCCACCTTGCGATGGTGGCTTAGTTTGAACATCGAGCAATGTAGTTTAAAATTTTCAGTGGTGCTATATAGCACCGCTCCTAGAAAACTAAGTTTGGAAGCAATAGATGAATGCGTAAAACAAAAAATGAAGCTAAAGTAAGGATCACTTATCGGTGCCCCAGTGTTGGGAGGTCGCTGGTATTTCTAGACTCGGTCGGGAATGTGCATCAGGAGTTGTCATTGTTCCATCTCATTAGGGTATCAAGGCTCAAATCTCAAAGACTTCTAAAGGCTATGTGTGCAAATGAATTGGAAGTGGCCTCCTAAGGCCTATTTAAGCCTATTTTTGACCCTCTTTAGCCATCTAGAAGAGGTATAGGTCCCCCGAACCCATTTTCACCCGTCCGAAGGTCACTTTATATCATTTTTTGCCATTTTTTGACATCCTAGACCCTTTTTGGCCCTGTCAGCCACCTTGTCCTTTTTTCATGAGATCATCGAAAAAATAAAAATTTCATCTGATCCCTCAAGGGGGAAATGTATTAGCATAAATTCCCTCACCAGGGCAGCAATGGGGAAAATTTTGAAATCAATTTTTTTTTGGCTTTTGATTGAGACGGTTTATTCTTTGAAACGACACAATGAGTGTACTACTTCAAAGAGGGGAAAAATGTAGACATAGAAAATGTATTGATTAACAATGCACATCTAATCCTAACTACTAACACCATTTCATCCTAAATCATCCCTTAGTCTAACCATTTAATCAAATTCCCTTGTTTAATTAAATTCATCAATTTTCCTCCCTTAATTAATTAAATCATTTATTTCATTAAGTTAGTCTATTCCATTAATTAAATCAATCAACCTGATCTAATTATCTCTATTTAATTAAATAATTCATTTTTTTTTATTAAATCTCTAAAGTCATCCTATTGAATTAAATAAATTAGCATTTGTGAAAGGTTAAACAAGATGCTAATGGAAAGAGTGAGAAGCATGTTGAGTAATGCTGGTCTGGAACAAATGTTTTTGGTTGAGACTATGGCTACAACATGTTACTTGATAAATCATTCACCTTGTTTGACTCTTATTGACAAAACACCTTTGGAAGTGGTTGCTACCACAATAGTGGTTTACACTTTTTGGGAGATCCTGATTTTTGTTGAAATCACATATTTTTAGAAAATATAAAGATTTATTCCTTAAAAAGTTCCATTTAAAGGATTCCAATTGAATATGGTTTGATCAAACCACCTTAGACCAAGCCTCCTTGGATAGAACCCTTCTAGTTTTAAACCATACTATAACAGAGTCTCCTTTACACCTATCAAAATGTTGATAAAAAACCACTTTTGATTTATCTTTTGGGGAATAAAATGAATTCATTTAATTTATTTTTTTTGTATGTGGTCCTTATTATAAGTTTCCAAAAAATTATAATTATAATTAAATTTAATTTGATTATTATATTTATTTTTTATTTCTTTTGAATGTAGGTTTTTCACCAAAAATCAAGCTCTTTGTTCTGCACATGTAGAAAAATAGCATATTAACAAAAAAAAATTGAAACACATGATTGCACCAGATAGTTAAGTCCTTGATCCAACAAAAAAGAAAAAAATGAATTTTGATACATACAAAAAAAATTATGCGTTATACGGTCGCACTATGTTTGAATTGTAATTGGTTTGACTTCGAAACTTGATTAAAGAAAAAATATGTAACAAAGTGTAAGAACTATATATTAGGGTTAGAAATCTAAATTTGAAAGAATTATAATTTTATCCTTCATGGAAAAAAAGTTACGTGTTATACGGTGAGTATCACTTTTTAAAAATGTTATTTTTTGAAAAAAACCAATTTTTCATGGCAGATGGAAAAAGAAGTGCAATCTGATTCCAAATTTTTTGAAAAATATATATTTAGAATCTACAAACAAAATTTCATTAAACTCTAGTTTGCATCATCTTCAAATTCCTCGTGGTTTAGCCGCTATAAGTGCCCGAAAGTTAAAATTTAGTTAAAATTTTTTATTTCAGTGTCTAGTTTTTGGCCAAAAATTGTAAACCACTATTGTGGGATCACCCAAGCATGCTTTGGTAAGAAGCCCTCTCTAAGACATATTCATGTATTTGGCTATGATTCATATGCATATGTTTCGAATGAGAAAAGATCAAAGCTGTAGAACAAGGTTGTAGAACAAGGTTGTCAAATGTATCTTCATTGGCTATGGCGTTGGTGTGAAAGGATACAAGCTTTGGAATCTTGTTACTGAGAAGGTTTTTTACAACAAAAGTGTAATATTTCATGAGCTAAAGCCTTCAGTAGCTGACCTATAGTTAGAGGTAGAAGAAAGAGAAAAGAAGAATGATGTAATTGAAATTCCTCAAACTCCAAATAAAGAGGAAATACAAAGTGTACCTAAAACTAAGGAGAGTTCTAGTAGCTCTAATAGTTTTGAAGAAGAAGAACCATGACCTCAGCCTCAGCCTGTGAGGAGGTCTACATGTGAAAAGTTTCAACCTGATAGGAATGGATTTTTTTATGTTGGGTTTGAATTGTGTTTATGATTTGATTACTAGCACTGATGAGCCTAAGACTATGAAAGAGGAAATTAATATGTCTAACACAAATTCCTGGTTGGAAGCCATGAATGAAGAAATGGCATCATTGAAGAAGAATGAAACCTAGGATTTGGTACCTTTTCCTGAAGGGTAGAAGCCTGTTGGATGTAAATGGGTATTTAAGAAGAAGACTGGTTTGGATGGCAGTGTTAAAAAGTATAAAGCTCGGTTGGTCACGAAAGGTTATTCCTAGGTGGAGGGAGTTGATTATGGAGAAATATTTTCTCCCACAGCTAAGTTGACATCCATCAGATTTATTTTTCACTTGCAATAGCGTATGACTTAGAGATTGAGAAAATGGATGTGAAGATAACATTTCTTCATGGAGAGATGGAATAAGAAATATATATGTCCCAGCCTAAGCACCTCGTTGAAAAAGGTAAAGAAAGCCTAGTTTGGAAGTTGAAGAAATCTTTGTATGGTTTGAAGCAATCCCCTAGAATGTGGTACCAAAATTTTAACACGTTTGTCTTGTTATTGGGATCTACAAGATAAAATTTGATCATTGTGTGTATTTCAAAAATGAAAAATTATTGTGTTCTTATTATTACCTTGTACGTGGATGATATGTTGTTCATAGGAAATAGTAAGACTATGATTTATAATATAAAATCTCAAATTTTTTGCAAAGTTTGAAATGAAAGATTTAGGTGCAGCTAGGTATATTTTGGGAATGGAAATCAAGAGGCATAGAGGAAGTAGAAAGCTTTGGCTCAACCAAAGTAAGTATATCAACACTGTCCTGGAGAGATTTGGGATGACTGATTGCAAGTAGCTAGTTGTTCCAGTGTTGCAGGGAATGAAGTTATCTATTGAAGACTATCCAAAGTCTCCTATTGAGATGGAGGACATGACCAGGGTGTCGTATGCAAGTGCAGATAGCATTTTAATGTATGCAATGGTTTGTACAAGGCTAGAAATTTCCCAAGTAGTGGGAGTTCTTAGTGGTTTATGGATAATCTAGGAAGGCCACATTGGGATGCTATGGAGAGATTTTTTAGATATTTGAGGGTACCTTAGAGTTTGCTTTGTGTTATCATGGAAGCTCGATTGGATCATAGAGATATCTTAGCATTCATGGGTATGTGGATTCTAATTGGGTAGGGGACATTGATAGTAGAAGATCCACTAGTGGATACATCTTCATGTTATTTGGTGGTGTAGTGAGTTGGACGAGCAAGCGACAGGTTGTAGTTGCTTTATCTACTACTGAGGTGGAGTATATGGAAGCAACACATGCCTACAAAGAAGCCATTTGGATTAGACATTTGTGTTCAAATTTTAGGTTTAATGCAGGGTAGATTAATATTTGTTGTGATAGTCAGAGTGCTATTTTTTTGGCAAAAAATCCCTATTTCCATGCCAGGACGAAGCACATTGATGTACAATATCATTTCATTCATGATATGGTGGAAGATGGAAGTGTTAATCTGGAAAAGGTGGATACTCTGGAGAATGTCATTGATGCATTGAAAAATCATGTGAGCATAGACAAGTATAAGTAGTGTGCTATTTTGATGGGCCTTGGGGCCTATGACCTTCAATAACTTTATGTTTAGAGGAAGCCAACAAGTCTTCGTCAAGTGGGAGATTTTTGGAAAATGTGCCTCAACTTGTTGGCTTGAACCTATGTTAAAGAATTGGTGTTTCTACCCTTTGTTGGACTTCATTGTTTGACTATCACTGAAATCTAGAACCTTGAAACCTAAGTCATGGGGTTCTGAAAGATCATAACTTGGAGACATTGAGCTGGTCACAGGATCGCTATATTTTTGAAATTTGGAACACATGTTGCGGGGTTCATAAGTTCCATACATTATCGACATGGTGATCATATTTTTTCCACAGGTCTCAGGAATACTCTAACCTTTGATTAGAGATTGTGAAGTTTTGGTTTTTCCCGACTTGGTGACATGACCAATGGATGGTGGGACCAATCTGTGTGGATGGTAACATCAACCATACTGCAGTGACATGGATGTTACGTGGATAGTGGGGACCACATGGAATGAGCTGATAAATTGGTAGTAAAAAGTGATGGATGAGTGATGTGTCGACACATGGCATAAATTCATTCATTGATTCTACATTGTTGTTTTGAACAATCATTGGACCATAAGTTGTATTTCCTGATAGTGATATATTTGCATTAAATGCATGATCTGACTCGGGGATTGATAGAGAGAAAATATGGTAATATTCACTATAACCAAATTTATTGTTGGATAGCTTGATGCATGCTGGATGTTGATGTGTGTGGCCTAAGATAAAGGAAGCTTTTCAATGAAGATAGTGAAATTAATGAAAAACCTAACAGTGGTTGTGGTGTTTTTACGTTGTATGCTTTTACAAGAATTGTAATAGTGTGAGCCTAGTTGTAGTCTATGAGTGAGGTCGACCAAGGGGATTGTATTGCTGCTATGAGTTAACATCTGAGAGTGAAGTCTATAACTCTGTATGTAATCTATTTACTATAATACAAAGTGACTTTACTTGGGTGTGTGGGTTTTTCTCCTGTAAGGGTTTTCCCATGTATATCTGGTGTTCTCTATGTGTGATATTTTGTCTCTCCTTTTTTTTGTGAATGTGCATCTCAATGTATGTAACTTATTAAAATGAATGTTTTTTTTGCACTTCTTTCCTAAGGATTTTGTATTAGGAACGCATTTCCGCACTGTCGCTTTCCTTACAGCTTCCTTGGGTGTAAGCCCCTAAAATAAATTAGGGAGTAGTTGCTTCCTTGGTTTGTAGCCCAGAATCAAAGTTGTAAATTGTTTTTACTTGTGAGGTTGGATTGGGATAATATCTACTAACAATATTTCTCAATGTGGCTTTTCCCTAGTGGGGTTTTCCATGTAAATTTGGTGTTATATATGTTCTTGTGTGTGTGTACCAATCTTCATTCTTTTTTTGGTTAAGTGGATGAATTTTTAATTGACATAACTTAAATTCAATCGTAGTTAATTGGAATTGATTTTAAATCATACTGATTCACCCCCCTCTCAATATTCTTGTGTGTTCAACATAAATGTGTAGCAATGCTTGAACAACAAATGATAATTATGAATGAAATTTTTGATGTAGATCTAACCTAAATAACTGAAATAAACCTTAATAAAACCTATGATGTAATATAAGATGATTTTTATTTTTATTTTTATGATCTTTTATGATGCAAAAATGAAACCCTAAATGAGAAATGCAAAACAATACAATGCAAAACCTAGATCTAGGGTTGAATTACTTCAAATTTTAGAAAGCTTATTATGTCAAAACATTAGGTTCACTAAAATTAAATGAAGAAAAAGGTGATCATAAGTGCTTTGCAAAGAACCTAGGATCAATTGTTGCCTTTTCTTAGGGTTTTATTAAGATGGATATCAACAAAGTGTTTAGATTGAATTTCAACCATGAAGGTGAGCCAATCAGACCTAGATAGCCATCATTTAGGGTCTTGGAATGAATTGGAACTGATTTTCCTTGATTAATCTAATTAGGATATATGCCCTAATATGAAGAACATAAGATTTTGATAATGTAAATATTGAAATAGATATTTACAACAGATTCGAGAAGGTCGGAGTGTTGTGTACCTATCTTACAAAATTAGATTTAGTCATTACAGGAGGACATAGGAACCCAAGGGCATCCAATCCTTTTAGGGGTGTCTTGATATGATTTTTAATTCATTTGATGTCAAATTTGATACTCACATTTCTTCTTGTAAACTTTTCATAACATTGTCAAATAATTTTGTAGGTGAGTTTCCGTGAATTAACAAGATGTAGGGTTTTGAATGAAACAATGGATAAATGCTCTTCAAACTCCCTTTAATCCTCTCCAAACCTAAAATCTACACATTCACAAAGAGAGGAAATGATGTACCATTTAGCAGATTGCCTTAGTCAAACCTCGTGTTAGTGTTTCCACTTCCCTAATGGAAATATCAATGATAGGAAAGATAAATTATAGGAAGGAATGATGAATCAACAAAGTCTTGTAACTCACCACCCTTTAATGGATTCATTGAAGGATTGAATTCATACAAATCATTTCAAGGTTTTGGATCTTTCTTGCTTGATTGCTTGGATTTCTTGGAGACCTAAAACAAGGATTAACCTTCACAAACAATGATAACATAAACACATATAAACTCACATAAGATTTGGCATGATGTTAGGATCTTTAATTGCTACAATAAATCTATGAAATGCTACTCTTGACTTGCTTGATAGTACACTTGATCATAAGATTCATATCTTTCTTCGTGTTCCCATTTCAAATGATGTAATAACTAGGAATTTATAGGCATTTATTAATTTTCCTACAAATTAAATTGTAATAGCCAACATTTGCAACTTGAACTTTGAATGTTGAAATGTTGACACCGACATATTAAAATTTGGGTCTTGAAAAAATAGGGGGATTGGGATGCCCAAGGTGTCCCAGTCCTAGCCCTATTTTCCAAGAATTAGGGTGTCAGGGGAAAAACATTAAATTAATGCATTTATTCAATGTTTGCAATTTCTCAAAAAATGATAAAAATAGGCTATAAAATGAATAATTTAGGGAAATTAGGTGCTTAATTAGGCTTAATAATTTAGGGGGAGTAAAAAATACTATAAAATTTACAAGGGTGATAATTTGTGATGCTAAAATTTTAATATTATTTTTTATTAGCATATATTCATTTATGCTTTCAAAGAAAATTTTGTTATGTGGGCAATCTTCTTAGTTCTTGTAAAAACCCAACCTCTTCATCAACTCTCCCTCTCTTGCCTCCCTAGGTGAAGAAACCTCACATTTAGCATATACAATCTCATGAATCATACCCATAATTCATTTGCAAAGTTACAAAACTACCAATCTCTTCCCTTGAAAAATTTTGTGATCATTTCTATCCACAACTGCCACTAGTAGAATTTGGAAAATAAATGACTAGGTGACTAAAAATTTTGGTCACAACAACTAAAAATGACTAAATTGTACCAATTTTTTGTAACACAACTATAAATGAGTAAATAAATGACTAATTTGTTCGTTGGGTAAAAAATTATTTAGTCACAAAAATAAAAATGACTAAACAATTAGTCATGCAAATACAAAGTAGAAAAAAAATTTAAAAATATTTAGGGAAATGATTATTGGGAATGTATTCTCCATGATTCATTATTCACGTTTATCCTACCACTTGACAACTACACTAAGGCAATTTTAGTTTTAGCAGCTACTTGCATGGGTGTGTGATTCATTATTCGTTTAGCCTAGCACTTGACAAGTACACTGAGGCATTTTGAGTTATAGCAACTACTTGCATAGGAAATAAAGATTGTTTGGAGAGGACCTAGAGACTTCTAAAAAGGTGGGAAAGGAATTCAAAGTTTTTTGTAATGAATTTGAAGTCAAAGAGGCCCTCTATAGTAAAGTCAGATTTGGGGACACCCTCTGCAGCGAATTCAAAGGTAATTCGAAACCCTCATTACATTAAACACAAAATCTATAGCTTTCTAATTTGAATTAAGAGTAGTAGTTACAATCTATTGCTCTTAATAATGTTCTCTTACAATCTTTCCATTGTTCTACTTCATAATGTGTTTGAGCTAAATATAATAATATTTGGGTGTCAATGCCAAAATAAAATTTCCTCAAAATTTTTTTGATACATTTTTACTACAAGCACAAACTGTCCTTGTGCAAAGTAAACATGTGCTAGATTTACCCACACAATAGGCATTTCAACAAAGATTTTTCCTGCTAAAAATTCTTGTACCTATGCAAAAATTTCCTTTGTAATATCAAATTGTCCCCTTTTAGATAGCACAATGGCTACCCCATTTACAACATAAACATTTCCTGGTCTCTATGCCAACACTTTACAATATAGTTCTTGAGCCTTCTCAAGATGTTGTGCCTCCACCTTTGGATCCCTCTTTTCATTGTGAAAAGCTACAAAATAATTCCAATTTCCAAGTGAAATGTCAACATAAGAATTCTTTGCATCCAATTCACTTTGTGCAACTTTAATTGTTTCTTTTGCTTTAAGCTAGTCATATGTTTTCAGTTCCATTTTTCTAAGCATAGATAAAGCATTTGATGAGTTTTTATCCACCTTAAGTGCATCCCCAATCAATTCTAGGCTTAGTTGGATCTCATTTCGAGACTGAGCCATGGCTGCAAGAGGTAGATATGCATCCACATAATCAAGAAACTTGAACAATATTAGCCTGTATAAAACATTCTTTTTTAGTATCACGTAGTTGTTCAAACAACCTAGCAAGATTAAATAGTGTTGTGACTTTATCCCATGGTAACTCAAGTGAAACACTGCCTTCTTCTAGTCGATGGAAAAATTCCATATCCTTAAAGAGCATAGGAAAAACTATAGAATTGGCACTGGGAATTTTATTTATTAATTCAACCCAAATGTCATTTCCTAATGCTTCCATAAAAGTTTGTTGAGCCAACTCTAGTTCATCATGCTCAAAATGAAGAACCCCAATGTTGTTTAACAATTAAATGGGTACTTCTCTTCTCTTCTTCATAAAATACTTTGTTGTCTTAAGAGAATATAAGGCTGCACTAGGGTCTAATGATATTAATAACTCACTCATCTTGATAAATGCATGGGCATCATGTGGATCTATGCAAGTTTCCTTTATTAAAATTTCCAAAGCCCTCTCTGCCTTCCCTTATTGAGAATATATATGGCCTAAAAATTTTAAGCTCTCATAGTTCTCAAGGTGGACCTCCAAGAAATTTTCAAAATTTTAGAGAGAACTCTTAGGATCTCCCAGCTTCAATTGAACCTATCCAAAAAATCTTGTGGCCTATGGCTTTCCTTGATTGATGCCATGTAGTAGTGGTCAGGGGTTTCATAATCACCTTTACTATGATAATATTATGCAAGATTATAGTATGAATGAGATTTCATGAGATGGTGGTCAATTGAAACAAGAGTTTTCTTAGACAACTATTCCATAAGAAAATGTTTCCCTGTGAAGAAAAAATGGTTTACTAAATGATTCAATGTCATTGAATAGTAGGGGTATAATTCAAAGGCTCTACACATCTTTTTCATTCCTTCATGAACACTACCTTTTTAACTAACTATGAGAATCCTACAATTAAAAATGCACAAAACTAACCACAAAGATTTTTCCCCATCTCAAACAGCGAAATTTCTAAAAAAGTGCTTTTAAAACCTGCAAAAAAATGCAAATAAGATTGCACTGATTTGCGCATAAAAAAAACCATGAGACCATAGCTTGTTGCTTACTATTATGCTTTGATATATTTTTTCAAAGCATCCATAGCTTGTTTGAAATCACTTGTTTTAGGCTTTTATCCATAGCAACAAGGAAGTGAACTGTTTGATAAAATGCTTTGGTAGACATGTATGAAAAATGTGGTAGCATAGACAAGGCAATGAACTTTGGAAAAATTTCCTCAAAGAAATGTGGTCTCATGGTGATGGAATTCCATGAAAAACTAATTGTCATGGAATTCCATCACCATGAGACCACATTTATTTGAGGCATTCTTTCAACCAATTCACTACCTTTTCTATACTATTTCTTAATATTATGCTTTGATAGATTTTTTCCAAGCATCCATAGCTTGTTTGAAAGCACTTGTTTCAGGATTTTATCCATAAGAACAAGGCAGTGAACTTTTTGATCAAATTATTTGGTAGAAATGTATGAAACATGTGGTAGCATAGACAAGGCAGTGAACTATTTGAAAAATACCTCATATAAATGCGGTCTCATGGAATGCCATGTCAAGGAAATACAATTTGTAGCTGCTCCTAGTTATTAGTTATGCAATCTAAAGTAATTGCACAACTACTTAGACTAACTTTGTAAAAACTATATTGTAATTGAAATATTGTCATCTATCAGCATCTAGTTATTAATTATGCAATGTGAAGTAATACTTTGAGTTTGAAAGTGTAGACACGTAAAATATATTAATTGACATCGTACATCTGATCCTGACTTACTAACATCGTTTCTTCCTGAATCATCCCTCGGTCTAACCATTTAATCAAATTCCCCTATCTGATTAAATTCATCAATATTCATCTCTTAATTAAATAAATCATTTTATCTGATTGAGTCAATCTCATTTGTTAATTAAATCAATCCATCTGATCTAATTATCCCTATTTAATTAAATAATCAATTTATTTGATTAAATCTCTAAAGTCTATCCATTAAATTAAATAAATTATAACCTTATTTTATTTAATCTAACACCATCCCTTTTAATTAAATAAATCAAAATCCTTTTTTAATTAGCCTCTTATCATATTCCTCTCTTATTTGATTTAAATAAATCCATAAATTTGAGTCAAATAGGTCACATCATCTAATCTCCTGTTAAATTAATTAACCCTTG
The DNA here is from genome assembly GCA_007258455.2 of Sequoia sempervirens. Taxonomy (NCBI): domain Eukaryota; kingdom Viridiplantae; phylum Streptophyta; class Pinopsida; order Cupressales; family Cupressaceae; genus Sequoia; species Sequoia sempervirens. Next base: position 29,680 of record VDFB02073363.1, read on the forward strand.
ATTAATTTAACCTCATCTCATGTCCCATCCTCTAGATAATGCAAGTTGCACATGAAAATAGATTTAATTCATTTATTAAATCTCTATTTTTCTCACAAGGCATCTTTTGGAATATTCTCTCAATTTGAATTCAAAAATTCCAAGTCAACATATACATCCAACAAGGCATTTAAAATCTCTTACATGTCCTTTGCCTTGAGCCAAGTGGCATTTATTGCATTTTCCTTTCCATCTCGCATGTCATTTCAACAAATTTGAATTTCAAATATTGGCATTTATTGGCACAAACCCCAAATCTTGCACATCCATCATCCATTCATAGCTTGACAAGTGGCATCATATCATTGGATGAATGTTAGTCCCACATTGCTCAAATTTGGACATTCATCCATCTTGGAATCCTATAAATAAAGAGCTCATATCCTTATTTGATCATTCACAATTTGAGTAAACTTATGCTACTCAAATTCATCCACAATCCAAGCAAAGTTACCATGCTCAAATATCTCTTGAATTCCATTCATTTTCATTGAGTCATAGCTAGGTTTTGCAGATTTTTGGCTTGGAGTCTTCATTCTTCATCAACAAAGTGGATCAATCTCTTCAACATTTGAAGCTTGCATCTTAGGAATTAGGAAAGGGCCAATTTTCACATCAAATTGGCACCAATTCCCCCATGGGATCATGAGTTTGCACATCTAATTAGGATTTAATCTTTATTTTATCATTTTCATTGTGTTCTTTGCTATTTTATTTCCTAGTTTGAGGTTGTAAATGGATTTCATGGGGAATCCTTGTTTATGCTTGCAATATCTAACTTGAGGTGTTTATTCTCTTTGTTTTGCAAGTATCTAGTCTGGGGTTCACACATTTGGTGCTAGAAGGAGGGCTAGATATCATTGTTTCTAATATTTTCTTGAAATTTCCATGTTTTTCTTCACACACAGGAAATTCCAATGCTAGGAGCTCAGCATCACTATTTTGGCACTGCGGGCTTGTTAGTGTCACTGTTTTGACATCGCGGGCTCGCCAGCGTCGTTATAGGGCATCGCTTAAAACAAAAACTGCGCCACTCGACTCGTCCCACGAAGATTTTTGAATTTCAAACTCTGCCGATGGACTCGCTGACCTGCAAAAACTTTCAAAAATATTAAACTCCAACGTTGGATGCAAACTGTGATGCAAGTCAAAAATTGTGACACAATTGAGCTCTCTGTCCTGACACAAAGTGCCGCTGACTGGTAAGCGGCGTTGTGAGGGCACCGCTTAGAAGCCAAATTGTGACGCCATCATGAGTTGCAATACTGGGAGATAGTAAAAAGGGAAAATTTTATTTTTAGCATGTGCTTTTGATTTATGATTTATTTATTTTCTGGTTTTTGGTTTTCAACTTTTGTATTTTCCAGAATCTGACTGGTTTTTCTCACTTGTAGGTTGGAAATTGAAGACAAACGAAAGAAGGAGCATGATGATGATATTTCATTCAATCAAAGTGTTTTTAAACACTTTAGTGTTTTTTTAACACTTCTTCAAGGAATTATTAGCATTTATTTCTTAGGACACTAATTTTCCTTTGGGTTTAAAAAAAAAATAGATTTTTTTTTGTTTATCTCTTGTAAAGGGGTTAAAACGAATCTTAGGATCACAACTTACTAGATTTTGTTTCTTGGATTAACAAATTGAACAAAATTTCTTTCACTTGTGATTTGGTGCTCTAAAATAAACTCACATTATTGCTTTGTGGGATTTAAAAAGAACAAGTGCAAACATTGTTTTTCGTGAAGGATTACTTAAACTAAAGGCATTGAAAAAGGATGTATGCGCTTCTCTCGCACTTTATAGCAATCTTGAGAATCAAAAGGCCTTTTTCATGACTTTGGGGTGAGATAAAGCAATCACCTCTACACTTCGATTTGGGTTTAAAATTGAACATCTTGTGTGAGTGTGAGTGGGGGCATTGTTTCGTATATTCTCTTTTCTTGTGGCCAACAAGGATTGATCAAGTTACGAATATTGTTCTTCATTTGATTTTGTTTATCCTAGAGGGCCCACCTTGGGGAAAAAGTACTCACCCAAGGGAACGGTTCAACCAGTAACACTTTAAAGCCAAGAGTATTTCCAACTGGGATATAAATGTGGATATTGGAAGAAACGCCAATATCACGCGGTTGATTCCAACAAGATGGATCCGAAAGGGGACTCTTTCCATATGGGTCAATCTCCATGAATGGAAAGTCCTTATTAAAACCCATGTGCTAGAATTTTCCAAAATCCTTTAACCTTTTTTTTGGTGCAAGAATGGTCATTTTGAAGCCACCCCACTTTTACGGTCTTCTAGTAGAAATGGAAAGCATGCCATGGGAGTTTCATGGGTGTTGGTGCTTGGCTGCTCCAATTGATGTTAATGAGCCATGGAGGGGAGCTAGTGGGGTCAATCATCTAACCATTTGCTAGAGATAAGCATAGCTAGACTTGTCCAAGTGGGAATCCAACAAATATTTTCTTACACATCCATAGGATTGTACTTATTCTTGGGTTACAAAATGCATTGCTTGATCAAAAACATCTCAAAAACAAACACTTAACATCATTCAAATCTCAAACCCTTTTGAAGACAAATACAATTGACTCAATCCATATGTTATTTCTTTCCCTTGGGATTCACATCCTTAGAGGTTTCTAAACATTGGATTATATCTCAATTTTTCTTCTTAAGGAAACTATAGGGAAACCCTTGCCTTAAGTTCATTAAATTTCCACATAACATATCTTGTGGGGTTTGAAGAAATTAAGACATTGGACATCTTAGTTTGAAAACCTAATTGAAGAAAGTGTTTTTGGTAAAATAAAGACATTAAGCAAAGCTAAACAAAATGAACTTTCATATGTGTTGAAGACTCACAATCCCAAAGCAAAAAAAATCATTGATGAATGTTCAAAATCATTTCTTGGTTACAAAGGTCTTTAGGAAGCATTTGCATGCTCTTCAATACCTAGGTCTAGGAAAACAAGGTATACCTTTTTAGGTTCATCTTAGGATCAAAACATATCAAAATATTTTTCATCCATCCTCCAAAACATCAAAACAACATCATCTCACAAATCACCTTTTGGAAAAATCTTGAAATCATCCTAAATACTAGGCTTTGTGGCAAAATCAAAATCAACAAAATCATTGAGACTAAATCCTTGAAAACATTATCAAAATACCTTTTGCTAGGCATGTGTAGATGCATCCTTTTGCATATGCTTAGTCAAAGTTATCAAAGTCATCTTGTCTATCTTAGTGTATGTAGATGAATCCTTCTTCATATGCTTAGTGAAACAATCATCTTGTTTGAATAGGTGTGGGTAGATGCATCCTTCTCCTCACAGATATTCAAATCATCATCCTTTGAACAAAGTTATCCCTTAGATCATCATCCAACATCTTAGGGTCTTGTTGTTCAAAATCCAAATCAAAATTAAAATCAAAATCAAGGACAAATCTCAAATCAAAAATCAAAATCAAAATCCGCAAGTCCTAAAAGCCTAGTATCTCATTCAAGATTAATCAAAATACCATAACATCCATATCATCCATCCCTAACATCATCATCATATCATCCCCTTTGATCCTCAAGGCATCCTAAAAACTTTTTACTTTGGGGGCATAAAATAGAGATCAATCCAAAGAATCAAGAGATTCATCTCCCATATTTTTGAAGATTGATCCTTGTTTTATGGTTCTAACAAGATGTCAATACAAGAAGAGTATGGAAGCCAATAGAGAAACACCCACTTCAAGAGATCTTAGCCAAACAAATGCATAAATGAATCCCGCTGAATCAAGTAATCCTTTGACCTTCATCATCACAAAATCCGTAAGAAGAAAATCAAGGAGAAGACCTTACTTTTGGAATGTCTCACGAGGAAATGACTAAAATGCTCCAAAATCCAGATAACCATAGAATCATCAGCATCATGATGAGGGTCAACCCTTCGTTATACATGCTTGAACTAGCAAAACAGGGAGCCAAACTACCTTCGGATTTTGATGTGAGTACCATAGTGGAAACATCATTTCCTCGAATCTCATCCACCATTCCCATTTCATCCACACCCCCATCCCAAAACATCATGCAAAACAATCCGCAAGCACACCCCCTTGTTAATAATCAAAGTTTGGATGCAAACACCACCTTGGAACAAAGCATACCCCAAAAACCATTACACAAAAATGTTCCTCTCACCTTCCATCATGATCCATCATTGTCATTTTTTCATGCAACACCACAAACACCTCTTCTCACAAATTCACAAGAAGAGGGAGATATGTTCAGACCGAGGCACATATTCGACACCACAAAATTCTCACAACAACCCACACCCCTTACATTTCCACCACTTCCACCATTTCCATTATCATCCACACCACTCCTTGGTTTAGGGCTTCCCCCTCTACCAAGTATCAATCAAACCACCATCCCAAATATCAATCAAAACATTATGCCAAACGCCCAAAAAAAATTGTTGATATCGCAACAACAAATGACGAATACACAAGTAATGGAAACATCATCAAACACCCCTTTAGTATCACAAAGCATGGTCTCTCAAGGACCAATCACATAAACAACACCATCCATCACACAAAACACCAACACCACCTTCAAAAACACTATTCCAAATCCACCACCACCTCCACCACCACCAAATTTCACCACATCAAGCCAATACGACACAGGATTGCAAGATGCTTTCCAAAGAGGATACCAACAAGTTCAGAAACAAAAAGCTGAACAACTAGCTACTCAGCAAGCTGCTCAAGTTGTGCAAGCTACCCAAACTGCACAAGCCACATTGCAAGTGCAACAAGCACAACAAGCCCAAGCTTTACTACAACAACAACAACAACAAGCCGCTCAAGCTACCCAAGCCACACAAGCATTGCAAGCACAAAAGGCCACTCAAGCACAACTTCTATTGCAGCAACAAGTATCACAAGCATAAGCCGCACAAGCGCAAGCTCAATATCAGGCACAACAGGCCCAATATCAAGCACAACTTCTTGCACAAAGACAAGCAACACAATTGCAAGCATATCAGCAAGCATTAAAACAATACCAAGAGCAGCAAGAAGTAGCAAAATTGGCAGCCCAACAACAAGCGTTGTTGGAACAACAACAAGTACAACAACAAGCACAAATCTTAGCACAACAACAGCAAGATCAACAACAAGCATTGTTCATACAAAAGTAGGTGGAATCCTACCTAGCTCGATAGAACATACAGATACCATTGAACAACACATCAAACAACACACTAAGCAACCCACCCATCCAACCCATGATTGAAACACCCCAAAACACTTCCATCCCACCCCCTGATCCACAAAATGATGTGATGACACAACTCAGGTTGCTCTCGCAACAAGTGCTCGAGGGATGGGAAACCCTAAAGATCACATTAGGGAATTCTAGGTTCATTGCATGGAATTCGCATATGACGATACTTATCTGATGTGGCTATTTCTTAGAAGCTTGGTAGGCCCTGCTATAGAATGATTCTCTCGCTTACCTTTAGGAATTAGAACATTCCAAGAAATTAGGGACTTATTCATTAAGAACTATGCATGTAACATTGTAATGGATGTTAGTCTCAAAGAACTCTCCACTCTAAAACAAGGAAAGAATGAATCTTTCGCTTCATTCCTTCAACAATGGCGATCCAAGGCCAATCGGAGCAAGTGGACCATGCCAGAAGAACAACAAGTTTGCACCATCATAGCCAACCTTGAAGGCTGCTTGGCATTTCATCTCAAGGTTTAGGGAATCACCACATATGATCAATTGATCTCCAAGGCACTTAGCATCGAAAGAGCCCTTGTGACTCAACCCATGGAATCAACATCATACCACGAATAGAAAAACAATCACCCACCATCCAATTACAATGATAAACCTCGTACATGGGAAAGAAATAAAAATGTTACTAATGATGGTGTCGTAGATGCCAAGGTGGTCATAAGTGGTCCTCGCCAAAACACACCCGCACAACAAATCCAAACACAGCATCAAAACACTCATCACACAACATACCAACCCAACAACAATCCAACCATCAATAATCTCAATGACCAAAGGGGACCACCTCAATGCAAAACTTATCCCAAATGAAAATACACCATTTTGGGGGAACCACTTGAGGACATAATGAAAAAGTTGATCGACGAAAAAATCATCAAGCCTCCTACATTTGAAAATTACCAAGAACCCGATGTCAAACCTCCTTGGTATAATGAGAATCAACTTTGTGAATTTCACAAAATCAAAGGCCACACCACAAACAATTGCATGAGATTTAAAAACATCATCCAAGATCTCATTGATAAGAAAATCACAAATGTGGAACAACCTACAGGAAATCAGGATCTTAAGATATATATGAATCCAATGCCAAATCATGGTAACAAAGGGAATAAAAATGGCAAAGGGAAAGGTAATATAAATCATGTGTATGAATCCATCATTTCCTCACTAAATGAAGACTGCATGGTCATCACCATCAAGGGCACCCATGCCAAATAATGTGGAGTGACCACAAGAGGCAACAAAGTCACCATCGCAGGATCATCCCAACCAAATAGAGTCCCTGCATCTAGATCTATTCCTAATGGCTATAATTTCCTAGACCAACTCAAGAGAACACCAACACACATCTCCATCATGGAGTTGTTAAAAATATCATTAGCTCAAAAAGATCCTTGAGGAAGCATTAGCCTCATCCACTATCCCCGCAGATCTCGATGCAGAGCAATTCCAAGCTATGGTCAGAAATATCATAACACCTAATCTCCTTACATTTTCTGACCAAGATTTCCCTACTCAACCATCTCACAGCAACGCACTTCACTTGGAAGCCATTGTACACAAAAGCAAAATCAAATGGGTCTTGGTGGATGGAGGTGCAGGTTTGAACATATATTCCTTAAGCCTCATCAAGTAGTTGAAAATATCAGAAAATTCCATCGACAAAGGAAAGGGAATCACGATAAGAGCGTATGATTACCAAGAAAGATTATCTCAAGGCATGATTAAACTCCCATGGAAACCACTTGTCAGGTCTTGGACCTTGATTTTCCATATAATATCCTCCTAGGATGCCCATGGATCCATGCGATGAAAGTCATAGCATCAACCTTCCACCAATGTGTGAAATTTACACATAATGGAAAAGAGGTTACCATCCATGGAGATCCCGAACCTTTCTCATATTGCAAAAATCTTGAGGCAAAGTATTACAAAATCCCCCAAGTGCCAAAAAATGATGAGGTCCCATCCACACCATACATCGACCCTGCCACTCTCGCATCCACTTCTGCGATAGACACCCGCCACTCCCACCATTCCCACCATCTCTGACATCAAGCTCATCATCCAAGAGGATGGTTGTGGAAGCTACAAGCTCCCTAACAATGATTTTGTGATAGGAGAGTTACCACAATATCCTAGATCATGAGGACGTCCAGAAGAAAATCAAGCTTCCACATCACAAACATATCCTAAAGACTATCCCAAATTCACAAGCTAGGGAGACCTCAGTCAAGAGGTTATTGAAGCAAATCCATCTCACATGTTGTATCAAGATGAAAGACTGACACTTGAATTACCAATGGATGAGACAAGCAAGGGCCTACAAATGATGCCCGCAATGGGCTACAATAGAAATCAAAGACTAGGACAAAACGACAATGGGCTCATAATACTTATCATGCCAGAGAGACGACCCATAACAAATCTTAGCCTTGGATGTACCCCTCTGAGTATAACCATACGTGGCCAAAGTCTTCCAGTTAGAAATGTTAATATTTCTCCTCAGTCAATACTAGCACAAGTACACTCACTAATATCCATAGGTGGAGACATACATAACTTTATAACTAAGCCCTATATTAGTAGTGATGACGAGGATACCATGACCAATCTACCTAGGTTATTTGAGGACACCACCCTATGTATGATTAGCACTGTCTCCTTCAAACAAGACCAACAAAATCATGAGATTTGTTTAGTATATCCACAACTGATCGACTATGACCAATGAGGACCACTAGTTCTCGATACATTTGAAAACGATGAGGCGCTCTCAGAATTCATGGGATTAAGGGATAACATTCTAGATGGGTATCACAAGGCAAGGTTTATAATAGAGTTGTACACACATGCCTATTATGGGGAAATGATTGAATCCTTTAGTCAGAAAAGTGAGAAACTAAGAATCATATCCAATTCCTTGAGTGAAAACCACATTGTGGCACTCTCTAACAAGAAAAAATTAAAAAGAAAGGACGTATCCAATGATGAAAACCTCTCTAAGGCGCCCAAGGATGAAGGATTCAATCTTCCTCTAAGAGCTATTCATCAAGAAAAGTCAGTAGTCTTGGTCAAAAAATGCAATCCTGTCAACCTAGGAACAGAGGAGACCCTGCATATCACATTCTATGCAGAATCATTATTATCAGAAGAGCAAGAAATCCTAGCAGCATTCCTAAAGGAAAGACAAATAAGTTTTGCATGGAGTTATGCTGACATGCCAGAACTTGATCCAGAGACTATGGTTCATCATTTAGTAGTGTATCCAGAAGCAAAACCGGCCAAACAAAAGCTTCAAAAAATGCATCCTCAAATCTCTCTATTAGTCAAAATGGAGCTCAAAAAGTTGTTAGATGCGGGATTTATCCGACCAATTGATTATCCAGAATGGGTGTCAAATTTGGTACCTATTTCAAAACTTGACAGAGCCATCAGAATATGAATGAACTTCAGAGATTTGAACAAGGCATGTCCCAAGGATGATTTCCCACTTCCCAACATCGACATGATAGTAGACATGACAACAAGACATGAGATGCTATCACTAATGGACGGATTTTCAGGATACAACCAGATCATGATAGCAAAAGAAGATCAACACAAGACAACTTTCACTTGTCCATTGGGGACCTATTGTTGGAACATGATGCCATTCAGCCTAAAGAATACAGGAGCAACCTATCAAATGGCCATGACATTAATATTCCATGACATGATTCATAAAATAGTCGAGGACTATGTTGATGACATCCTAGAAAAATCCAAAAAAAAGACATCATATAGCAACCCTAAGTGTTATCTTTGACAGACTGGAGGAATACAAAGTCAGACTGAATCCAAAGAAGTGTTTCTTCAATGTACAATCAGGTAAATTTCTAGGATACATAGTGTCCATGAGGGGTATCGAGGTGGATCCAGAAAAAGTGAAAGAAATCCTTGAGATGGAAGCACCAAAGACATTAAAACAATTGAGAGGTCTCCAAAGCTGACTTCAATCCATCCAACAATTTATAGCACAACTGGTAGAAAAGCATAATCCATATTCTCACCTACTCCACAAGGGGGTAGTGTGAAAATGGGATACAAAGTGCGAAGAGGCATTCAACAAAATCAAGGAATACCTACTAACACCATTGGTTTTAATGCCACCTATCCCAAGAAAGCCATTGATCTTATATGTGTCAGCAATAGTAGTAGCCCTTGGAGCTCTTCTTTCCCATCATGATGAAAATGGAACGGAGAAGGCTATCTACTATATTAGCAGAATAATGGTTGGTCATGAGCTAAATCACTCATTCATTGAGAAAGCTTTCCTCACAGTAATGTTTGCATCCCAAAAATTCAGACATTACATGTTGGCACACAAGATAAAGCTCATCGCGAAAATTGATCCCCTCAAGTGTCTCCTATCAAAGGCAATGCTCACAGGAAGGATGGAAAAATGGGTGATGATACTATCAGAGTATGACATCGAGTATGTAGAGCAAAAATCCATTAAGGGCCAAGTTATTACAGATCAACTAGCAGAAGCACCTATTTATTCTGAGAATCCTCTTGTCTCAGAATTTCTAGATGAATCCATTTTTAACCTCAACATAACTAACCATTGGAAACTATACTTTGATGGTTTATATACACAACATGGATCAGAAGCTGGTGTCTTCTTCATCACCCCACAAGGAGATTGCATACCAAAGTCATACAAATTGGCATTTCCTTGCACCAACAACATCACAGAATACGATTCTTTGACTATAGGCCTCAGGATAGCAGTGCAATGGAACATCATAGCTCTCAAGATGTATGGAGACTCTTAGTTGATCATAAATCAGGTCAATAATGAATATCAGACCAAGGATGACAAGCTTACTCCATACAAGAAATTGGTGGAGACTCTAAAAGAATCCTTCATAGACATAACATTTGAGTAGATTCCAAGAACCAAAAATAGAGCAGTAGACACCATGGCTACAATTGGGTCCCTATTAGACATCCCTCACAATGTGCCAAAATATGAATTTCTGATTGAGCAGCTTCTCATTCCCACATTCGAGGTACTGAAATCAGAATATGTGTGTGAAATTGTTGGTCCTGGCGATCCTTGGTATCATGACATCTATACATATCTTCGAATAGGAGTCATACCCACTAACCTACCATCAAACCTAAAATGAACCTTTATTAAAAAGGCATCCAGATTTGTGATCCTAGGTGATACCCTCTACCGTAGAAGCATAGAAGGCACCTTACTATGCTACCTAAATGCTGAGGAGGCATTAACCACTCTAACCAAAGTTCATAACAGTATCTGTGGCTCACACTCAAGCAAAATGACCATCACCAAGAAATTGCTGAGGATGGGGTATTATTGGCCCACAATGGAAAGAGAAGCACATGATCATGCTAAGAGGTGTCTACAATGTCAGCAACATGGGGACCTCATCCATGCTCCAGCTCAAGAGCTTCACCCAATCATCACACCATGGCCCTTTTCATCTCGATCTATTGGGAAAATCACACCCACCTCATCCAATGGCCACAAATTCATCATAACTGTAATTGAGTACTTCACAAAGTGGGTAGAGGCCATACCCATGACGTATATAACTGGGAAACAGATCTCAAAATTTATCTTGAACTATCTCATCCATCGTTATGGGGTCCCACAAGCCATTATCTCAGATAATGGGATGCCATTCAAGAACCAGGAAGTTCGTGACTTATGCGAGAAATTCAAAATCCAACATCGCTTCTCCACCCCGTACTATCCCCAAGGCAATGGCCAAGCAGAAGCCACAAATAAAACCATCCTTAAAATCCTCAAGAAAACAGTCAATGATGTGGGTCATGACTAGCATCTACAGCTTAATCCCGCCCTCTGGGCCTATCGAACCAGCATCCACACACCCACCAGCACCACCCCATTCTCCTTGGTCTATGGATCAGAAGTCATATCCCCATTAAGATCAGCTCCCATCCCTTAGAATATCATTGCAAAACCTCATCACTAATGAAGACTACCGGGTTTCAAGACTAAACGAGCTGGAGTTACTGGATGAGAGATGCATAGATGCTTTAAATCATTTTTAGGTCTATCAAAATAGACTCAAATGGAGCTACAACAAGAAAATCAGAAGTAGGACTTTCCAAGTAAGAGAACTGGTCTTAAAATAAAATCATAAGAATGTCCCAAACCCAAGCAGCAAAGGAAAATTCAAACCTAATTGTTTAGGACCTTTCATCACATAGCAAGTTACAAATTAGGGGCATATCAGCTATCGACACTCGAAGGGGAACCTCTGCAGGAGCCCATGAACAACTCCCATCTCAAAAAGTTTTATGCCTAAATCTTTCAAGGTATAGAACCAAAAAAATCCAAAAAATTAGAAAAATGTCCTGAAAAAATGGTTACTTCAGTGAAAACTTGGAAAATAGGCATCTTGGTGACAACCAAAAAAATCAAAAAAGTAAAAAATCCAAAAAATCAAAAAAGGATAAAAAATAGTAAAGAGAAAAAATCGTCCTTTAGTGAAAACCACTTCGGTGGCACTTTGGGCAAGTACCTTGGTGAAAACCTGGCAAACAGGCATCTTGGTGACAACAAAAAAAATCAAAAAAGAAAAAAATCCAAAAAAATTCAGAAAAATGATCAAAAATAGTAAAGAGAAAAAATTGTCCTTTAGTGAAAACCACTTCAGTGGCACTTTGGGCAAGTACCTTGGTGAAAACCTAGCAAATAGGTGCCTTGCATAAATAAGCACTTTCCATCCACTAGAATCTGTATGGCTTGTTTGACATCATCCTTCCATTTCACTTCCATCATCCATTGCATTCACGTCTCCATCCATCACTCATCCACTCGCATCTGCACCATAGCTTGGTCCTATTTTTGTATCATGATCCCTCCTAGTACTACTCAGCCCATCCTCAAGGTCAATTTATCTTGCCTTTATCAGAGTAGTCTATTGCATCATGCTAGGGGCATGTTCTCATTGGATCAGATTCGTGTATGATCTTAGAGTCTTCAAATTAGAAAATCCAAAAACATCCAAAAATCAGAAAATCCAGAAACATCAAAACATATCAAAATCTCAAAAATAGAGTCATCAGTTGAACTACATCGTCTTTGAGCTTGAACATAGGCAAGGTTGATCTTTGACCATCCCCCGAGACATTTAGGTCAGTCCTATAGGAGTCTGTCATAATAAACTGACATCTCATCATGTATATCGTCATTTGCCAATCCGTCAAGTCGTCAGTCGAACTACGTGGTCTTTGCATATATAACGTAGGTAAGGCTAGTCTATTGACCAGCCCTCGAGACCCCTAGGATAGGTCTTTAGGTTAGTCTCTTGGTCAAAATCTTGAAAATCCCAAAAACATTGGAAAATCAAAAAATCAAAACATTTGCAAAATCTTGAAAAATACCAAAAAAATAGCCTCAAAACATGGCAAAAACTCCAAAAAATCCAAATATTTGAAAAAATCCATCCCTGTCATCTTGCTTGTACCTGTAATAAACACCATCCATAATAAATTGATCGCAATCCTCAATCTTTGGCAAGATAATCGGAAACAAGCCTAGTAGATTAAAAGTGAAAAACTCAAAAAAATGTCAAGTCTAAAGTCTAAGTCAGTGCATAAGCAAGCTAGTTATCTCTTTGTATTGGTAACTCATCATCTAAAATTGGTCCCATATCAATCATCCCTTAGAACACTTTGGATAAATGAAATGACGTGCCATCCACTAACATGTCCTAGGATGAATCCTTCCTACAATGGGCATTATCTTTTGGCAATAAGTTTCGGTTATTGTCCTTAGAAAACACATCCTCTTTTCGTTAGCGGTATTGAAGAGCATCAGTTTGTTTGTTTACTTGGTCTTTATCTTTTGACTTATCTTATTTTGCGCTCATTCCAAGGATGTCTTGATGATATCCCAAAACAGAGGATTTAGAGAAATAGGAATGGGGCAACGATCATTAACTTTTGTCTGCTATGCTTGTTGGATGTTCTTGTAATATAACCTTGGTGAATACTTGCTTTGTTAGGTATGTATGGAAGAGGTCTAGGACAACTTGTTGACTATTGCATGGATAGGTTTACCTTTCTATGTTTTGGTCCAAGGTGTCCAAAACTTCTGAAGTGCATCTTAGCAAGGTTTCTGTATGTCAGGTGTGAACAAGAATACTCCTATCTGCTTGTCAGGTCAAAGTCCATCACACTAGGTACAACGCCATCCTAGTTCCCTATACCTTGATGCATCGTACCATGGGTGTTATCAAACATAAGGAAATCAGCCCTTTGAAAATCCCAATTCCTCGGCAAGTAATCATCATCATCATCATCATTTACATCTACATTTGCATCATCTTGTATCTTGTTGAAATGACTTCTTCTTTTCTTACTAACCGCACTAACAAAGTACTATGACAGTTGATCATCATCACCATCATCGCCATCGATCCTACATCCACAAATCATTAGCATATCACATAAACATATCATATAGGAAGCATGTGCATTGCATTTTAATCATCATATAAATAGGTTATCGTAAACATACTTCATAAATAGGTGCATCCATGTCGTTGCATTTCACCCATTACATAGCATCTCATAGCATTATATCAATCATTGCATAAACACTCATTTGCATTTCATAAACCATTTCATATAAATCATCACATAAGAATCTACAAAAGCATCTCATAATCATTTTTCACATAACAAATAGGTATATAAGCATTTAATTCATTAAGGCATACATACTTGCATAACATAAATAACATCATCTCACTACCTTACGTATTAACATATCATTGCATCCCATAAAACCATTTCACCATGCATTAACACCATTTCATTTGCATCATCTCATGACCATCGCATTCATATTACACCCATCCATAAATAATCTCATATATAAGCATATCCCACACATTATTGCATGTACCATAGATCATATCATATTAAAATCCATATCACATATCCCATTGGCATAAAATAAATCATCATATAGATAACATCATTGCACATCATATCATAGGTTAACATAATATAGATTTGTTAGTCATAAGCATAATGCATACATCATTAGAAATAAATACATCCATGAGACATCACTGCAAAGCATATAGAAATAAACCATACATACATAAAGGAGAACACAATACATCGTGTCAAATTCGGCTCATATATATCATCAATCATGTCACTGTCATAGTACAAAGAATAAATTGGATCACTATACATATATGTCAATCGGTACAAAATGCCCATTGGGCTATCAAAAATGAGCCCATAAGGCACAAAAAGTGTATCATCTGGATCAAGCTTGATCTCTATGAGTGCTGCCCTCACCCCTGTCACCGTGACCCTCTGGTGGTCTCTAGTTGGCCCGCTCTGAATACTCTGAGATCCACTCTACTCTAGGTATGGTATCGTGATAAGCCTGACGGTAGTACTCTACCTCTCAGATGGAAACCCTGTAGGATCATACTAACACTATACCCTGGGAGGAGGAGGTTGTCATGCTCTCGATCTGCTGTCTATGACCTAGCTCTGTAGCTGCCTGTAGCTTTGTAGCCTGTCTCTACTGCATAGCCTGATCTCTCTCTACTCTGAGCTGCTCTCTCTCAGCCCTCACCTAATCTCTCTTAGCTGTCATGGCCTGAACCTAGGCCTGTAGCTGCTTCATCAGTGTGTTGCATGTGTCTGCCTGACCTGTTGGATGTACCCATGGCTGCATGTGAGGCTGATCCTCACCATCAACTTGTGGTGGTGGGACTGGTGGCTCCTGCTGCTGGTCTTGCATATGCACATCCCCATGACCTGGCAGGACTCGGGGTACAACTGGTGGATCCTGTCGAATCTTGACCCTCAGTCCTCGCCCTCATCCTCTCCCTCTACCTCTGACCTTGTGCACATCTAGATCCTTGCTTGGAATGGTCAACCAAAGAGGAGGTCGAAACCAGTCTCTATAGGCCTGTGTGGTGCTTAGATCTGCCAAGCCCTGATCATAAGCCCATGGTCGGGTTACTAGCTTCTTGAAGCTATCAACTACCTCTGAGGCAAGAATAACATGACCTCATGAGACCTGTGTCATGCTACGAGCAAAGACGGCTACATAGTCGTCATCTGGCCGATCCTGCGGCTCTCTAAACTGACGTTGCACACGCCCGAGTAGATACCTCTCAATCATTGTGTGCTCCCGCCCCTGCATCTATCTATCTTGGCAGAAATAAAAGAGCTAAGCATCATCATTGGCCCATCCAGGCCGACCAAGGTATGGATGCCAAGTAAAAAGTAGCATCTTGTCTAGGACCCGCCTCTAGTAGGGGATCACATGCTCACCAGTGTGTGTGAAGGACACACCGTCTCTGTATCATGCCACGAGGGCATCCTCTGCCCCCATCGAAACTAGAATGACACATGGATGTAGTACAGAAATGTGCTCACATGTCCAAACATGAAGTAGTGTCACCCCAGCCCCCAATGCTCTGCCATCCATGTATGCATACTCATGTAGGTCCCTGTAAAGTGAAGCTAGAAGGACAGGCCCCGATGTGAAGCGAACTGACCTATCTCAGACCATCTGCTCCCAGTAATACCCCTAGCCAGGACTAAAGTATCCCCCTCATCTATCTGGGGCAACCAGACCCGAAATGGTCACTACAATCACCCAGTGGAAAGGAGGTGCGATGACCCTGTATCTCTCTAACTCAATCTATCCCTCGCAATAGATGATGTCCCATGTGGCGAGGACTCTGATGTAGGACTCGCGTCCCTCATCCATATCATAGATCACCCGTCGACCATGAATAGGAAATCATAGAATGCGCCAAACATCATCCAAGGTGACAGTGGCCTCGCCAGTAGGGAGATGAAACGACAACGTCTCGCTGTACCACTTCTCGGCCAGTGCTGACAACATCCCTAGGTGGGTGCGCATGAGCGCTACGTATGCAATGTGCTATAATCCTGCAACTCCTAATCAATCCTGGTCCTTGTCACTCAAATCCTGTAAGACGCTCACCAAATCTCACGACTAGTGCTCCCGAGAGTATAGCTCCCTTGCCTCGTCTTGCATCAAGGAAGGTCAGCGTGTTAGAAATTTTTAAAAATTCCTGGTTGAACGCTCCAAGAAAGTTCCCAGCAACGCATTTTGTGATGGCGTCGCAGTTTGATTTTACTCAAACTCCGATGCTCAATCCCAAAAAGAGCCAAATGGCACTGCCACGGTGCACTTTCCCTTCCAGCATCGCAGTTTGGGTGAAAAGGGCGCCACCACGACACATTTTACCTAAACCAACCAGCCTAGCCTAAGCCTAGCGTCAGAGTTTCTAAACTTTGAATTGCATCGCTGTGGCGCAAAACATCCTAGTGCAGTGCAGTTTAAATGTTGAGTGGTGCTATATAGTGCCGCTGGAGGCGAGCTCCCCTTTTAAAGCATTAATTATGACATTAAATGAAAAAATTAAGCTTGGGTAAGGGTCACATACCGGTGCCCCGATGCTAGGTGGCCGCTGGTATGTCTGAACTTGGTTAGTGATGTGCAGGGGTAGCTATCGTTGCGCCATATCACCAAAGAGTCAAAGCTCAAATTTCAAGTTTGCAAATAGAGGTGTGTGAAAATGACTTGAAAGTGACCCCTCGGGCCCCTTTTAAGCCTAAAAATTAGGGTATTTTCACCCTAAATAGCTGTCCTGCTAAGGTTTTGGACCCCCAAACCTGTTTTGGTCTGATTGAGGCTTGTTTTTCATCGTTTTATTACGTTTAGACATGTTTTTAGCCTCCCGGACCCATTTCGAACTTATTGAGTACTTTTTCATCTTTTTTTCATGAGATCACCCAAAAAATTAAAATTTTCATCCAATCTCTCGAGGGAGCATTATAATGGCATGTTTTCTCTCACCATGTAGTAGTGGGGCAAGTTTTTAAAATATATATTTTTTTTCCTTTGATTGAGATCATTTTTTCTTTGAACCAACACAATGAGTGCATTGATTCAAAGAGGGGAAAAATGTAGACATGTAAAATATACTGATTGACATCATGCATCTGATCTTAACTTACTAACATCGTTTCTTCCTGAATCATCCCTTGGTCTAACCATTTAATCAAATTCCCCTATCTGATTAAATTCATCAATATTCGTCTCTTAATTAAATAAATCATTTTATCTGATTAAGTCAATCTCATTTATTAATTAAATGAATCCATCTGATCTAATTATACCTATTTAATTAAATAATCAATTTATTTGATTAAATCTCTAAAGTCTATCCATTAAATTAAATAAATTATAACCTTATTTTATTTAATCTAACACCATCCCTTTTAATTAAATAAATCAAAATCCTTTTTTAATTAGCCTCTTATCATATTCCTCTCTTATTTGATTTAAATAAATCCATAAATTTGAGTCAAATAGGTCACATCATCTAATCTCCTATTAAATTAATTAACCCTTGATCAATTTAACCTCATCTCATGTCCCATCCTCTAGATAATGCAAGTTGCACATGAAAATAGATTTAATTCATTTATTAAATCTCTATTTTTCTCACAAGGCATCTTTTGGAATATTCTCTCAATTTGAATTCAGAAATTCCAAGTCAACATGTACATCCAACAAGGCATTTAAAATCTCTTACATGTCATTTTCCTTGAGCCAAGTGGCATTTATTGCATTTTCCTTTCCCTCTTGCATGTCATTTCAACAAATTTGAATTTCAAATATTGGCATTTATTGGCACAAACTTCAAATCTTGCACATCCATTATCCATTCATAGCTTGACAAGTGGCATCATATCATTAGATGAATGTTAGTCCCACATTGCTCAAATTTGGACATTCATCCATCTTGGAATCCTATAAATAAAGAGCTCATATCCTTATTTGATCATCCACAATTTGAGTAAACTTACTCTACTCAAATTCATTCACAATCTAAGCAAAGTTACCATGCTCAAATATCTCTTGAATTCCATTCATTTTTATTGAGTCATAGCAAGGTTTTGCAGATTTTTGGCTTGGAGTCTTCATTCTTCATCAACAAAGTGGATCAATCTCTTCAACATTTGAAGCTTGCATCTTAGGAATTGGGAAAGGGCCAATTTTCACATCAAATTGGCACCAATTCCCCCATGGGATCATGAGTTTGCACATCTAATTAGGATTTAATCTTTATTATATCATTTTCATTGTGTTCTTTGCTATTTTATTTCCTAGTTTGAGGTTGTAAATGGATTTCATGGGGAATCCTTGTTTATGCTTGCAATATCTAACTTGAGGTGTTTATTCTCTTTGTTTTGTAGGTATCTAGGCTGGGTTTCACACATAAAGATGTGCAATGCAATGTAATCAACAATTTGAATATAAACTACAAAAATCCTTCTTTTTTTTACAATTCATTAGTTAAACTCTCTATTTTATTTTCTCTCTATAACTCTATTGCTATGGAAATTCCTTTCAATTAAAAAAATAGTTTTTGTCTCTTATTCTACAACTTTTTACATTTTGTCATATATCAGCATCTAGTTATTAGTTATGTAATGTGAAGTAATGCTTTGAGTTTGAAAGATGTGCAATGCAATGTAATAAAAAAATTGAATATAAACTATAAAAATATATTTTTTATAATTCATTAGTTAAACTCTCTATTTTATTTTCTCTCTATAACTCTATTGCTATGGAAATTCCTTTCAACTAAGAAAAACAATTTTTGTCTATTAGTCTAGAATTTTTTTACATTTTGTCATCTATCAACATCTAGTTTTTAGTTATGCAATGTGAAGTAATGCTTTGAGTTTGAAAGATGTGCAATGCAATGTAATCAGCAATTTGAATATAAACTACAAAAATCTAGTTTTTAAAAATCATTAGTTAAACTCTCTATTTTATTTTCTCTCTATAACTCTATTTCAATGGAAATGCCTTTGAATTAAAAAAAAGAAGTTGTCTCTTAGTCTACAATTTTTTGTTGCTGTGTAGAACATTATAGATGGATCAACATTGAAGGTTGACTAGGAATCAATACCAAGCATTTGATGAGACAGTAACTAATGAGAGGGACATGGAAAAATATCCATGCCCATGTAATGATTGTCTTAGTGGAAAGGTGAAAAAAAGAAATCTGATTTATCGACATATGATAAGATATGGACAATTGTTATGAAAATATGATAGAATTGCAAAGTGAGAGAGATGAAGAGGAAAAAATTTTAGACAAAGGGTTTGAAGTTGATAGAATGTTGAATTAGGGTCTAAATGATGATTGTGCCAAGTTGATGGAGGATTATTTTAAGCTTGTGTGAGATAATTTCAAGTTAAGTCATTTGAAAACAATCCTTCAAATTCTTAACTTGTAAGTGGTGTTTGGTTGGATAAATGAGAGTGTAGATCAGTTATTGACATTATTAAGTTCATTGTTACCACCCAACCCCACATTTCCAACGTAAAAAGAAAATCACTAAGCTAGGCTTAGGGTATGAAAAAATTCACACATGTGTGAATAGTTGTGTATTATTTTGCAAGAATCTTGCAAGTGAGAGTGAATGTCCGAAATTTCATGAAGTGAGGTATAGACAAGGGTTTAAATCAATTGTGGTTCCTAGAACAGTTCTTCACCACTTTCTAGTAATCCCAAGATTACTCTGAATGTATAGGTGTAGAGACATTGTTGAACTTACTCAATGGCATGCTCAAAATAAGAGCACTGATGGAAAACAACGACATGTGTCTGATTCTAAGACATGGATGAATTTGATAATAGATGGCTTGATTTTTCTCAAGATCCTCGTAATATAAAGGGGCCAAGATTAGCAGTTATAAGGTTGGGCCTAATATTAAAGAGAATGATTTTACATGTCTTAGATCCTTCAAACTTTGATAGTTTGAGGGAGGAGGTTGTTTAGGTCATTTGTCTATTGGAATGGAAATTTCCACCAACAATCTTTAACAGTTCTATGCATTTTTGATACATCTAAAATATGAACTAGAGCATTGTGACCTAGTAAGAATGAGATGGATGTATCCTATAGAATGATGGATGCATCCTAATCTCTTCGTACATTGTATATGAAACTTGAGAAGTTCTCTGGTAATTTGAAGTGAATTTAAAGGTAGGTTCAATCATTCTTCTTCGTTTTCTTACTTTGGTTGAAATTAATTTTGTTTAGTTAGAATATAATTTCTTGTATGTCCTATATGTTTTCTAGATGCTAGAATTTTCTTGTATGTCCTAGATGATATCTTTACTTTGTAATATAGCTTCTAGCCTCAACATGCATTGGATATTATTGTGCAAAGGAAATAAAAATGAGCATCTATGAATTAATAATACATATAGATATATTAGTTGAACTAAGCCTCCTCATTACAAAAAATATAATCTCTTAGGTTTGAGTGACATTGAAAACTAGAAATATGTGAGTGAGGTGTTGTGAAATAATATTTTATGTGAAATAATTGAGTTCCTATTCCTATTCGGAAATGGATTCAAGATGTTGGTGACATGTGTCTTACTTTTGGCTACAACTCTAATTATTTGGCATAGTGAGAGTCTATGGCTTGCATATATGTGTAATGATACAATTATATGGTTCTTCTTATTGATCCAAATAAGACTTCTAGGTTACTATGATTTATTTAAAGGGATTTAATCCTTACTTGAAGTAACCAATTCAAATAAATCACACAATTAAAACAAAAGTGTATTGACAAAATAAACATATACTTGGCATACTTAATTTGAATAACAAGGAAATATTAAACTGGAGAAAACCATACAATCATACATAGTATTATCGACAAAGAATTGAAACTAGAATTTGAGCACTAGATTAAATCTTCTTCTCCATTTATTACTTCAAATAGATATTATAATATAACAAAAGCCTCCTCATATATGTTTCTATAAAAGCCTATGATGATCATATGAAAATTCGGTATTGGTTTCTCTTTTATAAGAGAACCAACAAGCTTCAGACTATTACAAAATATGAAATATCTTGAAAATTCATGCCTCTTTGTATAAAATAAATATTAGTTTTGCTTAAAAAATAATTAAGAGAAAATAGAGAAGGTAGACAATATTGATTGGAAGCCCGCAACACTTGCAATACACTTGTAGTTCGTTAATCAGCATAGGAGACCCAGGATCATCCTAATTTGGCAAAGTCCCCCTCTCCATGATAGAGTTTTTGAAGGCTTGGTTCTTCCATTACAACATTTTCAAGGCCCTATTCTTTTGGAGGAGTCAAATACTTTTGCTCCCATTGGTATACTATGTAGTCATGAGGCCATTTGTATTCTTGAATCTTTGGTATATTTGTTAGGTGATTCCTCCATCTATGTTGAGTAACCCTCTGCCATCTATAATGAATTTAGAATATTCAATATCCAAGGATATTATTTCATCCATGATCAAATTGAGGTTGTGGACATTCAATTCGCCATCCTTGTATACATGAGCAATGCAATCAAGAACAATTTTTCCTATTTCCTTTCTCCATTCATTGAGATTTTTCAGTTGGTAATCATCCTTTAATATGCTTGGAAAAAACCACTTCTTCAATGTATGAAATAATTCCATCCTTGTTTTGATCTTCTAATATTCTCCATTTATACATTGAGATTCTTCTATAACTATCTTAATCATTTTCTCAGTTGGCTTCAAAGATGAAGGAGCTTCCACACTTCTCTATAACTCCCTACATAAAGTCATCAAGGTATGATGAATTGGCTACCACTTCTTGAAAAAGAGGATCCAATATAAATGTATGGGCTTTCATCTCATCAATTTCTTGGCATAATGAAGTGTAGTAATCATACACACTTTCTAATTTGTCCTCAATCAGTTTGATCCTGTGATCCAAGATTTTTTCCAAGACATTGTTGATGATATGTTCCCTCACAACCTCCTTGGTTTCATTATTGGTTTTTTTCAACTCTTCAATCTCCTATCTTAGTACATTCATTTTTTTAGAGGATGCACTGTCTATATCATTTGATTGGGTAGTAGGAGGTTGATGCAATATTATTTCTTTACTATGTGAAGGACCTGATCCATTCAATTACTCTTTTAGTCTTAATTATCTATGAATAGTTTATTTACCTCATCATTTAATAATTTTTATTCATTTTCATATTATGTTAAATTTGTTTTCCATTTCCTTAGAAACAACTTGAGTGAACATGGTCGAGTGCATTTTCATGGTTGCAACTTCTAAAGGAGATGTGTCCTTCAATGTTTTTATGATAGTCTTTCCTCTCATCTCTTGTACCACATCTAACAACCTTGGTTTCTATGTATTTCTTTGCTTGGCCCAAAATGTCAAGGTCTTAATCTTAGGGTTGTACCTTGTACCACTTATCCCCTTGTCAGAATCAAGTTCAACAATCATCATTGAGTCTTCTTGTGCTCTTACTTGGTCAAGTAATAATATCTTCTTTAGTTCCATACTCGAGATAATGAGTATATTACTCTTCAAAACCATATCCCTAGGTTCTTATGGGAAAATATCAGCATTATCAGTTCTCAATTCAATGAAAGTTTGGGCTACAATCTGATCATGCTAAGACTCTTCAACACCCATCTTGTTTGTCTCTACCCTTTCTTCAAAATCTCTCATTTTCATTTTAACCCAAAAATCCTTAAATTCAAGGGTCTTAATGACATAATCATCTTCAATAAATTTTTTAGCTGTAATTTCCCTCTCATCATCCCACATTTTCCTTTCTCCTTGCATATGGATATAAATTCTAGCCTCTGGTTCATGAGCTTCAGTTTCAAGGGTTGGTTGATTAGCTACCTCAACATCATCATTCAAACTCCTCAATACACTAGAAACTTCTTATGTATCTCCCACTTCTTCTCTCATTGAATAGGAGACCAATCTATGTGGCTCATGTGTCTTCTATTTCTTTGGAAGTGGTTGTTCAGGAGGCGATTCTTGAGGAACATGACATACTGAAATAGTGTCAAGAAATGGCTCTAAAATTAAAATACCAATTTTCCTTTTAGGAGATAATTTGGTGGGCCTCTCCTCCTCTACCATAGACCTAGCATACAATTCATCAAAATTATCAAATATCAAATTTATCCTCTTAAGAGGATCTTCTTCTTCTACAAAATACCCCAAGAAGTCATTGTTCTTCTTTCTTTCTTCCTCTAGCTTCATCATGATCTCCCATTTTCTTTTCCTTTGAAATACCTCTTGGGGAGTGAAGCAGTTTGATGCAGGAGCATCTAGGGTGTAAGAGCAATCTTACATCACCCAAAAAAAAGTTTTTTCTTTTCAATAAGGGCTAAATTTGGCAGGGTTACTATTTTAGTAAGTTTGCATTTATGCATAGTTGGACATGAAATCTTACACAGACCTCTAGAATGGTAAATTGAATCCAATGGTGAAGAAATCACTTCAATAACATTTGTCACTTGAGAGATATTAAAATTTTCATTTTTGAAAATCCTAGTAAAATCTTCGAGGTCAATTTTGAGGCACTTAGAGTCTTTGGATGGCTCTAAAAAATTGGTGTAAAATGAGAGTATATGGCCTTTAAGCCTTAATTTTTGGTGGAAGATTTCTCGAGAGCTTTTTGAAAAGGTATTATACTAGAAAATCCAATAGTCCGATCAAAATTTATGATCCCATGAAGTTGTAATACCAAAATTAATAAAATTTCAAAATATCTTCTTGAGGAAGTTACACTTTCTAAAATATTCAAGGGCGGTTACACTTTCCAGAAGATTCTAGGGTAGTTACACCTTCCAAATAAAGGATGTAAAGGGGGACTATAGGGGGGAGGTGAGAGTAGTGTAGATGGTGGCTCCAATTTGCAAATTTGTAGATTTATGTAATCAGAAAGCCCATGTGATGGCAAATATAATGTTGTAATTTCATTTTCATTTTAGTGATTGTTATCCCCTAGAAGTTTGCACCCTATTGAACCTGATGTTCAACACCTCAGTGTAACATGGGAAGACCTCTAAAGTTGTGGGTCACTTATAGACAGAGGTCAACCTCCAGAGAAGGCCGACTTCCTTTGGTGTCACCTAACTACTGATCTTGTAAAGGGAAAGGGAGAAGGAATGCATAAATACTAATGAAAACACTATTTCTATGGTGATGCACCAAATTTACTAAGAAGACATATAGCACAGCTTAGACACACAATTTCAGTCAATGACAAAAGCTTTGTGATACACAATTCAATCACATGTGTTTTCTACATAAACATTTCATGAAAAGGTTCATATAGCTACACCTCTAGAAGGAAGGAATAAATTCACAACTAGAGAGTACTGCATTTTGAACACATCCCACAACCTGCAAAACTACATATTGCTCTACAGAAAGGTGCTGAAATAAGACATAACTAAAAGGAATCATACAGTTTCACAAGTAGTTTCATCAATTATATGAATGCACACAATCTAATAGAAGGATTGAAAAGGTAAAGCACTTATATTCATTGATTTCAATGGTGAAACACTGATATACATGCTTGTCATGAGTTACAAAACATAGTCTCTCTTCTACAAAGAACTCCACAAGTTAAAGAAGCAAAAAAGTACCAGGTAAGAACTAACTACAAAAGAGGAAAAACTGCCATATATACAAAAGATGTGTCAGCCCCTAGGGCTTACAAAAATATCATCCTTCGGAAAGATCTACCCCTTAGATCTTTTCAAATGAAGTTAATGGGTATGTGCAAGATCATCATGGAAAAAATAGGCCCTTAAGTGGCAAAAAATTTAGAAAAATCAGAGTTAGGAAACTTCACATAAAAATTTGAATAATTCATCTATATTAATTCAAAAATATGTAAGAATAGAATTTGTAGCAAATTTAATGTAGTTTATAAACTACTAGGTTTTTTTTTTAAATAAAAAAATATTAGGTGAAATTTTGAAATTTCAATGCAGTGGTACTTAAATTTCAGGGAAAAAATAAGAACTAGGTGTCTATCTAACCACCCTAACCACAATAAAATGATAATATTTTTTTATAAGATTTTAGATATAAGTAGAGGACTCATGCCCGATGTGATGCATATTTTTTTTAATTTCTTTTCAAGTAAATAATTAATTATGAAATTTTTATTACAAATTTTTAAAAATATAAAACTTGTCCCACCTTAACTTGGTCAAAACTTCATGAAATTCAATTTTTCTTTTTAAATCCTATAGTATGCAAATCATAGAATGTGATGCATGTTTTGGATTCAAAAAATGTGATACCGTTTGAAAGTTATAGATGTTTTACAATCAGCCTAGCAATTAGGACTTTATTCATAATTTGAATAGAAAATGAATAATAATTACTTATTAAATTCAAGGTAAAGCATAATTTATATTGGTGGAAAGCTGAGAATATCCTTTAAAAACCCTTTTCATTTCATCAATTTTGGGTAAAAAAATAGTCATCAGCCACATACCCATCATATTGCCACTTTTTGGCCCACCATGATCCTGCACATACCCTAATGCTACATTCATGTGTATCCTCACTGTCCATGTCAGTGTGAAAGATTTCCCTTAGGAGAAGCCTTCAGATCTTATGCAACTACAACATTAACTTCCTAGTCTCGTGTCTATCTTCTAACCTCCTTGTTGAGCTGCTTTGAATGCTCCTAGGCTCTGAGAAAATCCACGTCTCTCTCTCTCTATTGATCTTCTTTGCAGGGGTCAAACTACCATGACTCTCTTGTAGTTCAATTTGATTGGTCAAAATCAAGCCATATATATTTTCAGATGGTTAGAGATCCTTTAGACAAAATCACATGTTGGTGAGACACTAATCGTGTCTCCCCGATGCGATTATGCTCTTCAGTTGTTATCGGCATAGCTCACAACTATCAGCAAGAGTTCATAGCAAGCCCAAAGGTCATATTGATATTCATATTGGTGGTCACCCATACCATCAGCAAGACATTTCACTTTTGGAAAGACCTCATGGCAAGCCCTCATGAGTCATACCGATATCTGTTTCCATCGCTTAGTCATCCACATTCGGCAAGAGCTCCTTCAGTTGGTAGGTCATACCAATCTTCGTGAGTTATACTGATGTGCTCCTTCATCAGTAGGACCTTCCTCATTCGGCCAAACTTAATGCCAAAGGAAACTCTCTCAGTGAGCCCATTTCATCTTGGGAAGACCCTAATGGGTTGGCAAGACTTCTTATCAAACTCCTCCTCTCGGCGCTAAGTCTCATCGCAGCCAGCTCCCTATCGGCGAGACACTATTATCTCGATAGGACCTCTTAGCGAGCTCCCTTTCTCTCCTCGAGCTCACTTCATTTTGCTGAGACCTCCCATGTCAGAAAGATCTCATACTTTCGCCGAGACGTCATGGCGACTTTACTTTCCTTTGTCTCGAGCTTGCATCCTTTCGTTTCAGAAAGACTCCCTTGCAGTCGGGAAGACCTCTCGGTGAATTCCCTCCTCTTTGGCAAGACCACGTCGGGTCGATGAGACATCATGGAGAACTCCTTCAACGAGTGCAACTCCTTCAGCAAGACTATCAATGGTCGGCAAGACCTTACACCAAGTGCCAAACATTACATCGAGCCCCTTTTGTTTTAATGAGACCATCCTCGGTCAGGGAGACATCTCCCTGAAGACATCACCATTCACCGAGACCTCAAGCAATTGGTAGGACATCACTCTGATGGCCAGACACTACATCGATGTCATCTATGTTGGGGAGACCCTTCGTTATCGGTGAAACCTCTTGCTGAAGGAAAAACACATATCGAGACCCCTCATTCTTCAATAGGACCTCCAAGTTTTGTCGAGGCATCATGGTGACTCTACCTCCTTTTGTCGGCCTGACTTTCTTTCGGGGAGACATCGCTTGGTCGGTGAGACCTCATAGTGAGGTCTTCACTTCTTGGCGAAGGCATTCTGTTTCGGTGAGACATCATCAGCCGCCGAGACGTTATAGAGAGGTCCTTCTTGTCTCCCCGTTGACATCTCTTTTCACCGAAACCACTCGTTTGTCACTGAGACGTGCTTGGTTGCGGAGATAACATGATGAACACAAAAATCTCCTCGATGCCAAACTTGTGAGCTACCTTCGGTGAGACATCCCCTACGGAGAGACACATAAAGAGTCATGGCAACTTGAATGTCTTGGCGACTAGTTTATTCAAACAAATAGAGGGCACTGCTAGTTGGCAAGACAAGAGGGTCTTGCGGACTCTCTTCTCTGATAAGTTTTGTGCCGAAATTGATTGATGCATACTTTTCAAATGAGCTCCTTGTGAAATGGCATCAAATGCATGACCTAACCCTCGATGCAAATGTCCCATTTGGCCCTTATGAACATCTAAAACATAATATGTCCTACTTGATTGAGCCCGTAGGTGAAAATTGTGTAACATTTATGGCTACCTCAGCTGGATGTTTTCCTGCTAAACATGAAAACCAGTAGCCTAGGCCTATCCATTGGGCATGGAGTCATTAGGAAAACCTCAGAAATAGACCTAGAGTAACTTTGTAGATGGCTGCAACCTATTTGTAACTCATTAAAGTAGGCTAGGACACCTGGAAACTTATTGAAAATAGGAAAAAACTGAAAGGAAACTATTTATTGTGCTAGGATAGCACTTAGGGCATGAAAACTACATCTAAACCTACCCTACACTAACAAGGATGAAATTGGTCAAACAAAACCATTCATTAGATGACTGAAATAATTGCCCTTTCTTCTCAATATGCAATAATTATCATGCATGATGGCAGTTACAAGAGGACGATGCTCTGGGAAATATTTAATAAGTTGTTGCACAATTTATGAAAAAAAAATAGAGACTCACTACCCTCCTTAAACATATCATATGTAAGGTTATTCAAGGGAAGATAAGTGAATTGAGCATACTCTTTTTTAATTTCCAGTACATTTTGGATACCATCTTCTATTGTGTCTTCATGTATAGGTGCATGATGGGTCCTTGGTGTTGTATTGAACTTCATCTGAGCTAAGTATCTTATTGGATAACCTTTGGTAAGAGTAAAGCTTGAACCCTCCTGGCTGATCTACTGCTCATGGGCTGCCACTTTATCACCTTGTTGGCTAGAAAAGCCTACTCCCTGTGGCTGACTTGGTGGAAAAGCAGTAACCTTCTCAGCATTCTCATGCTTTCTCGAATGAGCACTCATTTCTTCAATGGAGAACAATGAAATAACTTCCTCCAAGAAACTTTCAATCAACGCATCAGCCTCAGGCTCTTTTATGCACCAGAATGGAAGTTGTTCATAGTTCTCATTATGTAGTTACTTGCATTCCAAATCAAGCTTGTCCTCCTCCATAAAGGAAGGAAAATTTTCAAATAACAATGTTGCCTCAACAAAAGAAGGAAAATGTTTAACTAGTTTAGCAGTCTCAAGCTCCTCTGTACAATAAAAAGGAAGCTCTTTCAACCAATCATGATCTTGTAAAATAGGATTATGAGGCCCCTCCTGTTGTTTCAGCAACTCTACAAGTTGTTGCTCTAGATCATCATGACTATCAACTTCTTCTGGTTCTTGAAGAAAAGTATCTGGTTCATCTTTAGGCTTTTCTTCCAAGTCTAATGCTCCATTGTCTTGCTAACTGTCATCAATCGATAACTACCCAAATTGTTCGATGTCTTCTAACTGTTCTAAAACTGCAACCTCACAAGTTCCTTCCACTTGAGGAAGATCTTTAGTCAGTTTTGAGCCTTGAGAAGAAGCAATTTGTTTGAAGCTTGGAATTGAAAACACATGCTCCTCCAATTTAGAAATTTCATTGTAGCTGTCCGTGCTAGATTCACCCTGCCTAAAACTTGGAAGTTTGTACTTTGAGGCCCCCTCCTGTTGTTTCATCTTCTCATCCTTAGTTGCCATTTGTCTAGCCAACAATTCCTTCTCATATATCTGTGCTTCCAACTCCTGTTGACAAATGTGAGCCTGAAGAGCAAGCTCCTCTTGCTCCATAACCTGTTGTCTAGGTAAACCATGCTCAACTATCTCCTGCGATGGATCTGATTCCTCCTCTTTTTTGAGCTTTTCTTGTTGTAGTCGGTAACATGCTACAACTAAATGCATTAGATTTACTTTGCTAATCCTTTCCATGAGGAGTAAATCATCTGGATCAATGGGCTACTCTTGAGGGATGATAGACTGATCTTGTTCAGGTGCTACATTCTCTTGCATTGAATTGAATCCCTTAAAGCTTGGAATTTCAAACTAAGAAGACTTACTAGGGGGTTTGAGAGGTTGACTTTGCCTAAAGCGGGCAAACTTGTACTTGGGAACCTCTTGTTTGGAGAATTTTAGCCTCATTTCTGCATCCTTTGCAGCCAGCTACTAGAGAAGGCTCTCTTCAAATTGCCTCTTTTTGGCCTCCCATTCCTTCTCACTTGTTTGAGCTTGGTAAGCTTTTTGTTCTTGTTGCCAATCGATCTCCTGTTGTCCTTCAATCTCCAACATTTGTCTTTGAAAATTAGTTATTATGTCATCGATGCACATGTTGTTAACTCCTTGAGATTGGGCATGTGAACGAACATGTTGGTTGGCATTATGATGGTTTTGTTGAGACTATTGTTGGACATATATAGGCTGATGCACAAACTGAGCAGGGGTGGGAGGGTGGAAAACTTGTGGGGAATATTGATAATCTCCTATAGCAAAGATACTTGGACTAAAAATAGCTGCATACTCATTTTGATTTGGATGATAATTGGGTATATAAGTAGAACTTTCATGAAATGAGGGATGATTAGTAGTTTCATGACAAGTTGGATGATAAAACATGTCTTCATAAAATGAAGACATTTTGGGGCATTCATAGAAGTTGGAAATGCATTAAAATTTCTTGTAAAACAAGAAAACTAGATCTGATTTTTTGGAAATAAGAATATACCAGCACTTAATCTGCTTGAAAGTAGTTGTTATTCTCCCGGAGTCACCATGTATGTAAAGAAAATTCCTTCAAAAGGCTGAGACTACTATTGCACACACCAAATAGCAGCAATCAAATGCATAAACATGAATTGAACAGAAGTTCATGGTCACACTGGGCATGCCAAAACTGTTATCCCCTAGAAGGTTGCACCCTATTGAACCTGATGTTCAACAACTTAGTGTAACATGGGAAGACCTCTAAAGTTTTCGATCACTTATAGACAGAGGTCAACCTCTGGAGAAGGCTGGCTTCCTTTGGTGTCACCTAATTACTGATCTTGTAAAGGGAAAGGGAGAAGGAATGCATAAAAACTAATGAAAACACTATTTCTATGGTGATGCACCAAATTTATTAAGAAGACATATAGCATAGCTTAGACACACAATTTTAGTCAATGACAAAAGCTTTGTGATACACAATTCAATCACATGTGTTTTTTGCATAAACATTTCATGAAAAGGTTCATATAGCTACACCTCTAGAAGGAAGGAATAACTTCATAGCTAGAGAGTACTGCATTTTGAACACATCTCACAACCTGCAAAAATACATATTGCTCTATACAAATGTGCTGAAATAAAATATAACCATAAGGAATCATACAGTTTCACAAGTAGTTTCATCAATTATATGAATGCACACAATCTAATAGAAGGATTGAAAAGGTAAAGCGCTTATATTCATTAATTTCCATGGTGAAACACTGATATACATACCTATCATGAGTTAAAAAACATAGTCTCTCTTATGCAAAGAACTCCACAAGTTACATAAGCAGAAAAGTACCAGGTAAGAACTAACTAAAAAAGAGGCAAAAATGCCATATATACAAAAGATGTGTCGGCCCCTAGGACTTACAAAAATATCAGCCTTCGAAAAGATCTACCCCTTAGATATTTTCAAATGAAGTTAATGCTACGTTCATGTGTATCCTTGCTATCCATGTCAATGTGAAAGATTGCCTTTAGGAGGAGCCTTCAAATCTTATGCAACTACAACATTAACTTCCTGGTCTCGTGTCTATCTTCTAACCTCCCTGTCAAGCTACTTTGAATGCTCCTAGGCTCAGAGCAAATCCACGTCGCTCTCTCTCTATTGATCTTCTTCGCAGGGGTCAAACCGCCACGACTCTCCTGTAGTTTACTCTGATTGGTCGAACTGGAGCCATGTATATTTTCAGATGGTCAGAGGTCCTTCAGACATAATCGTGTCTCCCCAATGTGATTATGCTCTTCAGCTATTATCAGAATAGCTCACAACCATCGGCAATACTTCATAGCAAACCCAAAGGTCATATTGATATTCATAGTGGTGGTCACCTAGACCATCGAAAAGACATTTCACTTTAGGGAAGACCTCATGGTGAGCCCTCAGGAGTCATACCGATATCCCTTTCCATTGCTTAATCATCTGCATTCGGCAAGAGCTCCTTGAATCGGCAGGAGATCATACCAATCTTCGTGAGTTATACCGTTGTGCTCCTCTGTCAGCAGGACCTTCCTCATTCAGCCAAACTTAATGTCGAAGGAAAATCTCTCGGTGAGCCCATTTCATCTCGGCAAGACCCTATCGGGTTGGCAATACTTCTTATCGAACTCCTCCTCTCGACGGTGAGTCTCACGAGAGCTAGCTCCCTATCAGCGAGACACTATTATCTCGACATGACCTCTTAGCGAGCTCCCTTTGTCTCCCCGAGCTCACTTCATTACACTGAGACCTCCCATGGCGACTTTACTTTCCTTGACCCTGAGCTCACATCCTTTCATTTAGGAAAGACTCCCCTGTAGTCGGGAAGACCTCTCAGTGAATTCCCTCTACTTCGTAGAGACCACGTCGGGTTGGTGAGACATCATGGAAAACTCCTTCTTTAGCGATTACAACTCCTTCGACAAGACTATCAGCAGTCAGAAATTCCTTACACTGAGCGCCAAACATTACATCGAGCCCCTTTTGTTTTGGCGAGACCATCCTCGGTCAGGGAGACATCTCCCCGAAGACATCACCATTCACTGAGACCTCAAGCAATTAGTAGGACATCAATCTAACGGCCATATGCTACATCAATGTCATCTATGTTAGGGAGACCCGTCGTTATCGGTAAGACCTCTTGCCGAAGGAAAAACACATATCGAGACCCCTCATTCTTCGGCATGATCTCCAACTTTCACCAATACATCATGGTGACTCTACCTCCTTTTGTCAACCTGACTTTCTTTTGGGCAGACATCGCTTGGTCGGTGAGACCTCATAGTGAGGTCTTCATTTCTTGGTGAAGGAATTTTGTTTCGGTGAGACATCATCAGTCATTGAGACATGTGCTTGGTCACCGAGACATCACGGCGAACACAAACATCTCCCTGATGCCAACCTTGTGAGCTACCTTCGGTGATACATCCCACACAGAGAGACACATAAAGATTCATGGTGACCCAAATCTCTTGGTGACTAGTTTATTCAAACAAATAGAGGGCATTGCTAGTCGACAAGACAACAAGAGGGTCTTGCTGAATCTCTTCTCTGATAAGTTTTGTGTCGAAACTAATTGAGGCATACTTTTCAAATGAGCTCTTTGTGAAATGGCATCAGATGCATGACCTAACGCTCGATGCAAGACAACAAGAGGGTCTTGCTGAATCTCTTCTCTGATAAGTTTTGTGTCGGCACTGCTAGTCGGCACTGCTAGTCGACAAGACAACAAGAGGGTCTTGTTGAATCTCTTCTCTGATAAGTTTTGTGTTGAAACTGATTGAGGCATACTTTTCAAATGAGCTCTTTGTGAAATGGCATCAGATGCATGACCTAATGCTCAATGCAAATGTCCCATTTGGCCCTTATGACACCTGAAACATAATTTGTCCTACCTGATTGAGCCAATAGGTGAAAATTGGGTAACAATGATAATAGAAAATATTTTGTTTGTGCCATTATCTATTGTTTTTGTGATTTTTATATTTTAAGGGGAGTACCCTTCATCAAGTGGTATCAGAGCAGGTTTTCCTAAGTGTGTAAAATGATTGTTGAATGTGAGGTAGTTTGCACCAAGACTTGTGGTTGTGGGTCTATGAGAAAAGATTCCTCCACAAAGAAACCATGGTGGAAGAAATGTTGGGGTAATAGAAGAGGGTTGTATAGCCCTACAAAGAAAAGTTCAAGAACTGCAAGAGGAGTTGTGTAGGGGAGTTGATGTCAGAAGAAGAGATGAAAGTGAGGAAGAGGCTAAAGATTAGGACTCATTCAAAGAGGAAGCACAAGATGTAATGGATCCTGGAGAATTTAGACTGATTAGGGCCATTTCCAAGATTGGAAAGAGGCAAAAGATAGAAGTTTCTAATTTCTCTAGAATCCTAAATCCATAGGAGTTGATCGATTAAATCAATGACATGGAAGAGTATTTTTAGTATGAGGAAATAGAAGGCCCATACAGAGTCAAATTTGCAAAGGCCAAGTTGAAAGGCCATGCTAGCATATGGTGGAAAGAAGTCCAGTTAGAAAGAAATACAAGAGGAAAAGAGAAAATAACAAGATGGGATCGAATGGTGGAAAAATTGAAAAGATAGTTCATTCTAAGGGACTATGAGTTGGATTTGTTGAAGAATATACAAGGGTTGAAATGAGCAAGAAAATATATTAAGGAGTATATAGAAGAATTATATTGAGTCCTGATTAGAATTGGTTATTTTGAGGCCAACAAGGAGAAGTTGTCTATTACATAAATGGGTTGAAGCTGAGCATTCAAGAAGAGCAGAGTCTGGTAAGAATTTCTACCATTGAAGATGCATATCAGTTTTCTTTGAAGGTAGAAGAGAAGTTGAATAGAAGGTTTGAAAGTATGCAAAGAGGTGGAGCTTGTAGTGGAAGGACTAGTGGACGGTTATATGGAGGTCGAAATGAAGATCAAAAGAAGGGAGAAGGATCCGGTAGTAGCTAGAACTAGAAAGGAGATAGCACCTATCATCCTCGTGATCAAAATAATGGAGACCAAAGATGAAGAGGAAGATTTGGGCAAGGACCAGGGAGAGGAAGCTTTCATGGAACTTGTTTCCAATGTGGAGAAGAAGGGAATAGGGCATATGAGTGTCATCGACATCAAAGAAGGACAAATAGAAAACCTGATGGTAATGCACAAGAGTCACATGTAGACAAAGATGTTGAGTCTTCACATTCTAAGGATGTATAAAGAGGAGAGGTTCTTGTTACTAGAAGAGCCTCATGGAATGAGAAGGAGCCAACTAAAAGGAATAATTTGTTTCACACCAGATGTAAGTGTGAAGGTAAAGTTTGAAATGTTATTATTGATGGAGGTAGTACTAGTAACCTTGTTTTAGAAGAGATGGTTAGTAAGTTGCAGTTGGAGAGAAGAAGGCATCCAAATCCATATCGGATTTCTTGGTTGTAGAAGGACCATAAAGATTTGGTAAATGAACAATGTCTGGTAAAGTTCAAGATTGTAAATTACCATGATGAGGTATTGTTTGATATTATTCCTATGGATGTTTTCCATATGTTGTTAGGCAAACCATGGCAGTTTGATCAGCGAGTAGTACATGATGGACATGCCAACACTTATTCTTTGACAAAGGATGGAGTTCATCATAAGTTGAAACCCTTGAAAGAGGGAGAGGAAAAGGTATGCAATAATGCAAGAATTTGTTTGGTTGATGGAAGAAAGTTCCTACAAGGTATGGGGCATGAGCATATGTGTTTTGTATTGATCCCTAGATTTGATAAAGAAGATACTAATGAGGTACCTATAGAGGTTTCAAATTTATTGAATGAGTTTCAAGCTATTATTTTTGATAACATACTTGAAATTTTTCCTCTAGTAAGAAAGATCATTCATTAGATGGACTTGATTCTTGGAGCCAGTTTTCCAAATAAGGTAGCTCATTGTATGACTCTAGTAGAGAGTGAAGAGTTGAATAGACAAGTGCAAGATTTTATATGGAAGGGATTGATCAGAGAGAGTTTGATTCTATGTGTAGTACCTACAGTACTAGCATCAAAGAAGGATGGGGAATGGAGAATGTGTATAGATTCTAGAGCCATCAATAAGATCACCATCAAGTATAGATTTCCCTTTCCAAGGATGGATGACATCATGGATTGTTTGAGTCGAGCTAAGTACTTCATGAAGATAGATTTGAAGAGTGGTTATCACCAGATTCAGATTAGAGAAGGAGATGAATGGAAGACAACATTCAAGACTGAAGAGGGCTTGTACGAGTGGTAGTCATGCCCTTTGGGCTAACCAATGCACTGAGTACCTTCATGAGGCTCATGAATGAGGTATTGAAAGAGTTTTTGGGTAAAATTTTCATTATTTATTTGGATGACATTTTAATTTTTAGCAAGACGTTGGAGGAGAATTTGATGCATATTAGACATGTTTTTCAAAAGCTAAGGAAGGAGAAGCTGCTAATTAATTTGAAGAAATGTAGCTTTGTGAAGAGAGAATTGGTGTATCTGGGATTTGTTGTCTCAATAGAGGGCCATAAAATGGACCTAGAGAAGGTGAGAGCTATTATTTAATGGACTACCTTGAAGAGTGTTACAAAGGTAAGATCATTTCATGGTCTAAAAAGTTTTTATAAAGAGTTTATTAAGAATTTTAGTAGTATTTGTGCACCTCTAATTGAAGTAATGAGAGGAGATAGAAAAGAGTTTAAGTGGAATATAGGAGCAGCCAAAAGTTTTGATATGTTGAAGAAGAAAGTTACAGAGCAACCTATATTAGCACTTCTAGATTTCAATAAGATCTTTCAGGTAGATTGTGATGCTAGTGGTGCTTCCATAGGAGCTATTTTGAGTCAAGAAGGTAAGCCTATTAACTATTTTAGTGAGAATTTGAATGATGCTAAGAAGAAATATTTTGTCTATGATTAGGAGTTTTATGCTATAGTTCAGGCTTTGAAGAAATGGAGACACTATTTATTGCCAAAAGAATTTGTTTTATATACTGATCACCAAGCTTTGCAATACCTCAATAGTCAAGTGAAGTTAAATCAAAGGCACTTAAAATGGGTTGAGTTTTTGTAGAGTTATACTTTTTCTTTGAAGCATAGGAGTGGAAGGTAAAATAGACTTGTAGACACCTTAAGTAGAAGGAAAAAATTGTTGATAGAGATGAACATAGAGAATTTTGGGTTCAATGAACTCAAGAGTTTATATCCAGAATATCCAAACTTTGTAGAAGCTTGGAAGGCTTGTTTGGAACCTGTTACATTGGATAGGAAAAGATGGTTGGATTTCTTAATCCAAGATTGGATGTTGTTTAGAGGAAGCCAATTGTGCATTCCAAGGAGTTCTATGAGAGAGAATCCAATCAAGGAGAAACATAGTGGAGAATTGGAAGGGAATTTCAACCAAGATAAGAGAATTTCTCTTGTTAGTGAGAATTATTATTGGCCACAGTTACAACAGGATGTGAAGAAGTTTGTACAAATTTTCAAAGTATGTCAGATGGAAAAAGGAACAATTCAAAATATTGGATTGTATCAGCCATTACCTATACCTAAGAGGCGAGGGGAGGACATTAGCATGGATTTTTTCCTTGGATTGTTGAGGAAACAAAGAAGAAATGATTCCATATTTGTGGTGGTGGATAGATTTTCAAACATGGCACATTTCATTTTGTATCATAAGACCAATGATGTTCATATTGTAGAGTTGTTTTTTAGAGAGGTGGTGAGACTACATGGTCTACCGCAAAGTATAGTTTCAAAAGGAGATACCAAATTTGTTGGTTATTTCTGGAGAACATTATAGAAGAAGTTGAAGAAATATTTGAAGTTCAGTTCTTCTCACCATCCATAGACTAAAGAAAAAACAAATATGGTCAATAGGAGTTTGGGTAACTGGCTAAGATGCTTGGTAGGAGATAAACCAAAGGGATGGGATTTGATATTACCACAGGAAAAATTTGCTTATAACAATTTTGTCAACAAGAGCACTAGTAAATCACCATTCCAAATTGTATGTGGGAGTAGTCTAAGGAATGCTTTTGAACTGAGAAGGATGGATAAAGGAAAGAAGAGTGGTGTTGAGGCTAAAGATTTTGCTGAGCACCTGAAGAATTTACATGATGATGTGAAGAAGAATATCAATAAGATGAACTCTCATTATAAGACTAAGGAAA
The DNA here is from genome assembly GCA_007258455.2 of Sequoia sempervirens. Classification (NCBI taxonomy): domain Eukaryota; kingdom Viridiplantae; phylum Streptophyta; class Pinopsida; order Cupressales; family Cupressaceae; genus Sequoia; species Sequoia sempervirens. The sequence goes on from VDFB02073363.1 coordinate 67,110, forward strand.
AACAAAAAAAGGAGGTATAAGGAGTTCCAGGTAGGAGATGAAGTCATGATTCATTTTCTAAAGGGAAGGTTTCTAGTTGGTACATACAACAATTTGAAGATGAAGAAGTTTTGACCATGCAAGATCCTGAAGAAGCATGATTCAAGAAATACATATGAGGTAAAGTTGACTGATGGAATTCATATTTCACCTGTGTTTAATATCTTAGATTTAATAGAATATCATGAGGGAGGAATTGATGAAGAAATAATAGAGGCACAATGGAACATTCCAACACCTACTCAAGAAAAGGAGATAGAAGGAATTTTGGATAGTCATGTGGGAAGAAGCACAAGAAACATGCAATATGTGAAGTACTTGGTGAAATGGAGAGGAAGGCCTATTGAAGATTCATCATGGTTATCTAAGTCTAGGGTTAACCATCTTGGTTTCCCTCAAACTCATGAAAAGTGATAGGGTCACTTTTAAAATTACCCTAGGTGTCTAATGCAGGAGCATCTAGGGTGTGTTATGCCTTGCATAACCACCCCATTTTATTTTACTTTGGAACAAAATGGGTCCCCCTTTTCTTTCATTTTTATCACCTTTGGTTGTTTGGTTGGGTCTTAGGAGTTCTTTTGTTTTCCTTCTAAGTCTATCTTTTGTTTTTTCAGAGCCAGGTCCGAGGCTAAATCTGAACATTGAATTCTATCAAAGTTTCTAGTTTGGATTCCATCCTGACTCTGACTCCACCTTCCTTCTTGTTACGTCTTCATTGGTCATTTTCCTTTGGTCTTTTTGTGTTTTCGTGCCTTAGGAATTTTCCTTTCTTCCTTGGGCACTTTTGTTTTTCTCTAGCGGATGTGGAATCGAGACTAAAACCAAGCTTGGAAATAATGGTTACTTCCATGTTCGGTTCCAGTTCTGGTTTCGGTTCTGGTTCTGACTCTTTTGTCTTTCCCTTGTGTGTTTTCAGTTTTAATTCTGATGGACGTGGAACCGGGACTGTCACCAAACTCTGGAACTTTTCTAAGTTCCAGGTTTTAATTTCGTTCTACTCCTGGTTTCCGCCTGTCTTGTTCTTTTTCCTTTGTTCCTTATGTTTTGTCATGGGGTGCCTTCTCTCGTTCTTTTTCTTCCTTGTCTTTTTCTTCATCGTCTTTTTGGGTGTTGTCAGAGGCGGGGTCGAAATAGAACCTGAACCTGAAACTTTGAAAAAGTTTTAGGGTCGGATTTGGTTCTAGTCCTAGTTCTGCCGAGTTCATTTTGTTCTCTAGTTTTGATCACTCGATCGAGTGTCTGGTTTTAGTTTATGCATCGTTACCTTTTGCGAGGTTGGAGCCTGAACGATGTGATGAATGTGAAGTTAGTGAAAGGTTTGTGTTTTCCCCCATTCTGACCCTGGTCCTATTTCTGGTTTCGTCTTGGCTTTGTCCCTGCTAGTTTTGAAGGTAAGTATGTCTTTGGTTCGGACTTGGTTCCACCTCTGCCAAAGTTGGGTTTCTTTTTTTGCTAAGGATATGTGAAGGGTGCGATAAGGAATGATATATTTTCTATGCTTGGGGGACTAATGAGGGCATTATTTTGCAAGATTGAGCATACCTAGAACATTTGATGCTAAAGGAAGTCTGTTGGAAAGCGTACCTCAACTAGATCTGGCATGAAGCTCCTGAAGGACCAAAGTCAATCCGACATTATTTATGTCTGGCTGACTAGCAGTTGTGTAAACTTTGGAATGCTCGGGTCATCGAGACTCTTGGCCGAAGGGTTTTCTCTTGGTATGATGTCTCGTCGATGGTTGTGGTCTCACCGATAGGTGTATGGCTTCGGTGAGACTCCTAGTGATAGGTAGCATTGGGGAAATGTGTTGCTGCTTGCTACGATGTCTTGTCAATTGTGGATGTCTCAATGATGAAAGGACTCTTTAGTGTGACATGAAGGTGTGCTAAAACTCTTACCGATGACTATTGGTCTCACCAACGAAATTTGTTCTTGGTGTGATGTCCTGCTGAAAACTGATAGTATCACTGATGGAAGGTGCTTTCACTATGATTTTTGGCTGATAGCGATGGTCTGGGCAACAATCTTGGGCAGTGGTATAACTTTTTCAGATCAATATGATGTCTCACTGATGGTTATAGTCTCGCTAATGGAGGGATGCTACGGTATAACTCTTGCACACTTGCTATGACCTCTTGCTGATAGAGATGGGTCTACTATGGACTTTGCTATGACCTCTTGTCGATGGAGGAATGTTGCAGTATAACTCTTGTATACTCGCTATGATGTTTGGCCGATAGCGATGGTCTACGCGACAATCTTTGACATCAGTACAACTCTGGCTGCTCACTGTGAAGTCTCATAGACAGTTGTATGTCATACTGATAGCTACAGTGAACCATTGTAGCATCAAGGAGACACAACTAGTGGCTCACTGACACGTGATTCAGTTTGAATGAATTTTGACTGCTTGAAAAATCTTACATGGTGTCTGTTCAACCAATGAGAGGAAGTTGAAGGCAAACCAATGGCAGTTGGACTGTTGTGACTATTCTTGTGAGGAAGATCAACAGAGCATAGATGGCATGGATCTACTCTGAGATTGAAGGTGATCAATTGACTCGGTGAATAATGGTGTTCGTCTGTAGGGATCTGGGCAGGAAAGATGAATGCTGCTTCTCAAAAGGAGGTCAACTTGTAGAAAGAGCTAGAACAAGATGAAAGCAGAAAAGAAGAAGTCGTGAGGACAACTGGGATGTCTATTGGAAAAAGTGGATCTACATTAATGACTATACTTCTGAACATTCAAAGCACCTCTGCAAAGAAGTTCAAGGGCAGAGACGAGGGGCAGAAGTTAATGTGATGGTTGCAAAAAATATGAAAGGCCACACCTAGGAGCAATCTCATCAATGTGAGTAGGGTATGTGCATTAAATGCATCCTTGACTTTATTCAAACTCTTCTAGGGCCAACTCTGCTACAAACTGACATATATTGTAAACCCTAAAATGGGGCTGATATTTTGAGGGCACGTGTATGTATGGCATTTTTGGACTCTTTATCACTTGTAAGGAAAAATTGGAGGCATCTAAGAATAAACTCCAAACAGTAGTGCCTTCGGTAACTTTCATTTTGATTAGGTTGCCTGAAAGACATGTACTACTGTGTCCTAAAGTGGAAATAGACACAATTATTTCCCACATTAATCCTTCTGAGAAAAACACATGTAAATTCAACAACAAGCAACAACACAGATGAAAGATACTACAAAAAACAAAACATAAATATTTTACATGGGGAAAACCCTTTCGAGTGAAAAAACCCCTCTCCAAAGTTCCAGCCATTGTATTATTCAGCAATAGAAAGTTATAATATAGTTTCAGGCTCTTAGCCTTTTCAGAGATTACATCTTGTTCATTCTAGATACAACTGGTAAAACACTATCCTTGAGAGATCAGGAGAGATTCCAGCATAACACTACCTGATCTCTTCCTCTGCTTCGACCTCATGGTCTCAGCCTTTCGGCCAACCACTTGCTCCTCACTCTATCGCTCTCTCACTAGCTCTCAACTCTTCAGCTCCTTGGCTTATCAGCCCCCACTGACTTCCAGAACACCCAATGCATACATATATGCATTCGTTCTCCACAGTCAAAAAGCAATCTCCAGCTCAGTATCTTTATCGTCGAAGATGTTTCCACTTCCTCGTGTAGATTTTTTCCCTTTCCACATAGAAACGGTCACAATGATTTCATAGCAAATGGTTCAAATCCTCCTTTCTCAAATTGGTCCACATCGTACCACATCGGACAGTCTTCACTCAGTCAACAGTGATCAACTTGTGTCACATGTCGGTGAGACACAACAAGTGTCTCCCCAATGCCACAAGACCCGTTTACACATTGTTGCCAAGAGTCATCTCCATCGGCAAGAGGTTCCACCAAGCTTACAAGTTGCATCAACCTTAGCATGCACATCAGTGAGACTATCACTATCGCTAGGAGATCACATCGAGCCTTCAAGTCATACCGAAACACATTGTATCAACATTCATCTATCAACAAGAGTCTCCTCATCGACATGATTAGTGAGACCTCTCACCGACCTCTAGTTGAACTCATCCACCAATGCTATTGCTAAGACATCCAACTATCACCAAGAGGTTATACCGAGTCTCCTCAAGTTTCACTGAAGCACCCGATAGTCGGCAAGACATTCATCTTTTGCCAAGACTTCACATCGAGCAAACATGTCATACCGAGTTGGCAAGACTTTTTTCTTTCGCCAAGACTTCACTCCGAGCAAACATGTCTTATCAAGTCAGAAAGACTTTTGTCTTTCGCCTAGACCTCACATCAAGCAACAAAGTCTTACCGAGTCAGCAAGACATTTGACCTTCACCAGGACCTTTCACCGAGTGAACATGTCATACTGAAGACTATCAATGAGACTCTCCAAGTCGTCAAGACTTCACACCGAAGTCTTCAAGTTACCTCGAGATCACCTTTCGCTGAGAGTCATTCCGAACACACCCCACAGCATCGGTGAGATAAACCCTCTTCGCCAAGACTTCATACCAAAGCCTTATGTTACACTGATGACTCCAATCGGTGAGACATCTCCCAGTCACCAAGACTTCATGCCGATAGGAAAAAGTCATACCGATTTCCACATTGGCTAGACAAACCAAAGGTCATGCCGATATCAGCAAGACTTCCTATTGTCACCGAGACTTCTTCCCGAGTGTTCAAGTCACCCTGATGGCTCCAGGAGAATATGTATCGATGAGACAACCCTCCATCGCTAAGAATTCATATTGAAGCAAATGGGTTACACCGATGAATCAAGTCACTATAGGTCTCCCCGACATACGCTAGGCACCAACTTGTTGGCTGGACATCTCCCAGTCTCCAAGACTTCACATCGATAGGAGCAAGTCATACTGATTACCACATCGGACAGACAGACCACAGGTCATGCCGATATCGACAAGACTTCCTATCATCTCTGAGACATCATTCTGACAATCCAAGGTTACGTAGAAGGTTTTAGATGCCGATCGCCAAGACATTCTAGAAGTCACAACAATAGTTCAGGATCAACTAGCATATCGACTAGACATCTCACCAGTCTCAGTGAAATTACGCACAAGAGGTTTCAGCCAATGAGATTGATGCACATTTTCCAACAATCTCCCACTTGACGAAGATCACACAGGTACATCTAAAGTAACCAAAACCTAATATCACACTAGCTCCACCAGTTAGACCCTAGCAACACTCAAGACACCCGATTGACATGATTCCACATATAACAATTGACCTGCCAATCTGCAACAAAGACTAGGCATCCAACTGCAAGTTAATGATGAACAAAGCAAACAAAAATGCGACTGATCATAGCCTCCTAGGAAACCACATAAACCTCAGACATGCTCTGATGCTCCAACATCCAAGATGTCCACCATTCAGGAAACAATCCTGTCATCTTCCAACATGCCACCTGTGGAAGAAGGATACAATGCCAAGGTGTATAAGCACCATTCCAATGAACACAAGCAAAAGATCCTAGTGATATCACCAAACATATACTACTACCACTTCACTATGCTCAAACGCTATACAAAAGCATTATCAACTTCAAAGCTTCAATTAGAACACAACAGTGAAGTCATTATCTAGAAACAAGATATAGAACATCAGCTAGAACAACAATCAGACTGACTGCTTCCATCCAACTGATAAACCTGCACGACTAGAAATAGCACCCATAGCTCGTGCTATGCCATCCAATCTCACATACCTCATAGGTATCAACATTAGTAAACTTATGCCAAACAATAACCAACTCATTAACAACAAATACAAGATCCAAGTGCCAACCAGTCGAAGAAGACAAGACACATACAGGAATTCCCACTGCCTGAGTAATGCAGATCTGAAAGATCAAAGGGATCACAAGTCTACCAATTTCAGCACATAGAAAATGTAACCATGTAGTACCAAGGAAATATCCACAATGATATGCACAACCTGCAACAAAACGCTACAAGACACATTTCTCTCACCACAAACCATCACGGCCATAGAGAGAAACTCTGCACATCATCTTCCTATAGAACATCCTCCTACATACACTTCTAACAGCCAGTTGTGATAAGAATGATCTTCTTCACATCCTAAAATAAAATCCTTAACAACATCCATCTGTTCAATCACCAAGATCAAACCATCTTTAACAAACATGGATGTAAGCCTCTCAAAGAAAATCAAACTAGTTCATTTCCCATTTCAAAAAATCAGCCCATACATCATCTCCTACCAATTCTCATTAGTAACAAGGAGATAAAAGAAACTATACAACTTCCACTATGAATCCTCCAGAATCATTAAATAGTAAGTCAAGATCCATATCATGAAAGTGAACATAAAACACATTTGAAAAATATAATGGGCCAAATACCTTTCAGATAAACTGTCGAGTAGACCAATAGCGGGAATGAGAATACTCCCTCAAGATAAACAAGTCATCATGACTAATCCAAGAGCAATCTCCTCATAGGTCTCTTATTGAATTCACGTTCAACCAAGGTGTAGGCTTCTCAGACTTTCTGCTGAAAACTTCACCAAGAATAACAAGCAGCAACACTTCTCTCATAAGAGAAAGACAACCTCACCTTATTCTTCATGTATCCATGAGTACAAGCAACCGATCATCTCATGCTAAACTTCAACTACATTACTGCATTATCACGAAGTACCAAGCAAATAATCAAAGCACCCAATACACAAAGAGTTACCAGACCACTGTGAAAGCTCCAATAATCTAAATCAGGAACTTATCATCACACCATGATCTACACATCCCCATAGGAGATTCCATGATTCAAGTGACCTCACCATTGTCTCAAGTACAATGCACAATTCCAAAACTCTAGTGCGCAAACAAGAGTATACCATGACATACAACAAATAGACTCAAAAACAAACATCACCTATCAAGCACCACCAACACCTTAGCCAAAGACTCCAAGCATCTTCCATGGTTCCAAGATGTTGCACATCTTTAAGTAATGTCCATGCAAATGTGAAAAAACCCTTCTGCAACAACAAGATCTAAGAGCTCTCCCAAGAAACATCTGCAACACTAAAGAAGACCATTCACCACCATGTGATGAATCCATAGTCACTGCTAAAGCTCCCACTGAAACGTGACACCCGAGCTCTCCAAGCATCATGAGCACCTACTACAGGTTACCATAACCAACTATTCATGTACTCAATAGTATCCATCCTCTCATCTCAAAGCACCACACCAATGCATAAGTGACCACAGACAAGACCAGCTAACAAGTTTGCACCAACAATGAATCAACCTCGTGGATATAGACAGTCCACTTCCAAGTTGTCTCACAACAACCATGTAGGTAAAGACAGCCTGCAACATTGCATAACCCATAGATCCATTCAATAGAAACATGCAAACCCATCATCGCATTGGAAATGAAAAACTAATATCTCAAAGAGAATAACCACGTAAACAACATGACTCAAATGCCAAATCATGCCAAATATGATTTTCCAATCATGTGCACAATGAGCACCATAATCAAGGAACCCACAAGCACCACCACAGGAATGCTAAGTGACAAATCACGTACCAACACTCCCATGCAGAGAAGAAAACATGCCTCCTCAAACCATGCACCAAGCATGCATGCAGAACTACAACTATCTCATCCAGCACCACCCCAAAAGCTAGGGTCTAGAAAATAGGTCAACAACAACTCCAAAAAATCACAAGTTTTTCTTAACCATGTAAATCCTGCAAAATCACAGAGCCATGCAAGTACAAAACATCTTTCAAAAGAAAACAACAGTTCAGAAATTCCAGGCCCCTTTCAGGCAAAATCTGAACCACCAACATGTACATGCATCTAAGAAACAAAGAAAGGCTATTTTAGAAGCTTGCAAATCATGTAATGATTAACTCCATAGCCTCTATGTATTCGAGGTTAATAGGAAATAGTTCCTTCCAACACTAGGAACCACCACCTAGCATAAGCACTCTCTTCCATGGCTGAGAAACAACCTAGGCTTCTCCATATCACCTAGGAGCCTATCACACAGACACCCTAATATGAAAGCTTTACTGCTACACAGCCACAGAGTAAGAAAATCCACCTCATACTCCAAGGTTATACTGCTACCAGCTAGGAGACACAGATCACAACATGATCAACTCCCTTTTCCATCTTGACCATCCTTCAAGCAACATGATGTCTTAGAATACCACAAAGATTCCACTCATCAAAGGATCAATACATCAATCCATTCCTCCATATTTCTTTTAGCCTATCAAGCTAAGAAATCTTCATAGGAGAAATACCCAGAACCAACAACCAAAAGATGGCTCTGATACCACTTGTAAGGAAAAATTGGAGGCATCTCAAACTAAACTCCAAACAGTAGTGCCTTTAGTAACTTTCATTTCGATTAGGTTGCCTCAAAGACATGTACTACTATGTCCTAAAGCATAAATAGGCACAGTTATTTCCCACATTAATCCTTCTGAGAAAAACACATGTAAATTCAATAGAAAGCAACAACATAGATGAAAGATACTATAGAAAACATAACATAAAGATTTTACGTGGGGAAAACCCTTTCAGGTGAAAAAATCTCACTCTCCAAATTTTGAGCCATTGTATTATTCAGCAATAGAAAGTTACAATATAGTTTCAGGCACTTATCCTTTTTAGAGATTACATCTTGTTCATTCTAGATACAACTGGTAAAACACTATCCCTGAGAGATCAAGAGAGATTCTAGCATAACACTACCTGATCTCTTCCTCTACTTTGACCTCATGGCCTCGACCTTTCAGCTAGCCACTCGGTCCTCACTCTATCACTCTCTCACTGGCTCTCAGCTCTTCAGCTCCTTGGCTTATCAGCCCCCACTGACTTCCAGAATGTCTAATGCATACATATATGCATTCGTTCTCAACAGTCAAAAAGCAATCTCCAGCTCAGCATCTTTATTGTCGAAGATGTTTCCACTTCCTCGTGTAGAGTTTTTCCCTTTCCACATAGAAACAGTCACAATAGTTTCACAACAAATGATTCACATCCTGCTTTCTCAGATTGGTCCACATCCCACCATGTCAAACAGTCTTCACTTGGTCAACAGTGATCAACTTGTGCCACATGTCGATGAGACACAAGAAGTGTCTCCCCGATGCCACAAGACCCATTTACACATTGTCCGCAAGAGTTGTCTCCATCGGCAAGAGATTCCACTTAGCTTACAAGTTTCATTGACCTTAGCATGCACATCGGTGAGACTATCGCTATCCCCAGGAGATCACATCGAGCCTTCAAGTAATATCTGTTGTGCAATTTTGCACACACGCCCCACTTGGAGTAGGGACCCTCTTTTTTTTTATTTTGGATGTCTCTTGGACCTTTGGTTTTTATTGGATTTGTCCTTTCAAGTTCTTGGGATGTTGGTCTTGTTTACCTTGGTCTTACCCTAAAGGTTGAATCAATGGAACTTGTGTTTTACTGAAGTTCAGGTTTCTAGTTGAATCCGAGATTTTTCGGCTCACGCGGATTTTCCCGGACTTCGTCAGAGTCCCAGAAGGGTGCGTCGTCCATGGAATTCATGCTCACCAGGATAGTCCGGCTGGCTTGGATTCTTCCAAAGTTTCGTTTCGACCTCGGGTTTCTGGATTTCCTCAATATGTCTTGTCAGTCATTAATGCTTGAGGTACGTCTTCTCTGGTGTGAGTGTGGGTGAATTTAAGGTCTTTTGGCGCTCTTCCTGATTTCATTGTTCATTTTCTAATTGCTCTTGCGCTTGAGTTTGTTCTTTTTGAGCTTTGGTCATTGGATTTGGTCTGCTTGTGTGTGGATTCCTTGGGTCTTTGTGTTGATATTATCGCCGCTAGGGCACCCTGATTCACAGTGATCGCCTTGGGCTCGAGGTTCATTTGGATTTAGTCCATTGTAAGTCATTGTTGACTTCTCCTATTGTTTTGCACTTGTGATTGAATCTTTCAGGTTGTTGTTGATGATTATTTGGGTCGGCCCTTCTTGTTTTCATGGTTACATATTTATCGAAGTAGGTTTGAACTCACCTTTCCATGGGTTTTAATGCCTGCACTGTGCATCCCTTTGTTTATCAATTGAATGTTGGGTATACCCCTGTGACTGGGCATTCCTATTAGGGCGTTGCCTTGTTGGCGCATAATCTGGTATAATTTGTGAAGGTAGGGTTTCGGTATGTCTGCCCAAGGTTGTTAAGTTTGGTGGAGTTGTCATGGCCCTCTTGTCCTGTGTCTGGCTCTACCTTGTTCACAACACTTGGGACCCTGGTGTGCCCTAGTTCAATCATTCTAAGGGAGAGTGCCTGAATTTCTAGCTTGCTCTAACTCTCATGGCGGAGATTTGGCTGTTAACTTTAGGGCATCATTATTTCGTCGCAGGGATCAACCATTTGAGAATTTTGGGAATTTAAATTTAGGTACAATCAAAATTTGGCTTATTGGGGTTGAGTTCGTGTTTGTTAGATTCCGATAGGGGGTTTGTATAATCACTCGATTAATGGTCTACGTGTCGAACGATCGTTGGGTTTCCGAGGTGTCCGCGGAATTTCTGTGCACCCGAATTTTCCCGGATTTTTCCTTTTCCCCAGAGTATGATGAGTTCCCAGAATTTCAAGCTGTCTACTGAAATCTGAACTATCTAGATTTTTTTGGTTTTCTACATGGTTCCACTTGATTTTAATTTTTGAAATTCGGGTAATGAGTCGAATGTTGGATAATGACTTCTTGCTGTTTAATGGGTGAATCATATGATAATCATGCATTTATTTTGGCTATATTGATGATTTATTTGATGAATGATGTCTTGGCAGGGTGAGTCCGTCTGGGTCGGATTTCTCTGAAATTTTGCCCCGATTGAATTTTCATGGATTACCCAATTTTCCTAGATTTTCGAGATTGATAATTAATGATTTATCTTAATGATTTCATGTGGTTTTGAGGATGACCTTTTGATTAAAATATGGATTATAATTGGATTTTCATGAGGCTCTTTTATGAATGCAGGCTGGATCGAGTTAGGCAGCGGCAGGAAAATCCAAGGGAGATATAGAGGGATCCTCAGTTACATATGCTGGAAGAACAAGGCTGGATGTGAAGAATCAGTTTCCAGACAGTAAGGTGGCTTCAGTTTGGTCAGAGGTCTCGGATACCAATGTAGGAGCTTGGAGGTATGAAGAGTTCAAAGAAAGGTTAGCTCAGAGGGATTTATCGGTCCTTACCAAGGGAGTGGTGAAATCTAGACAGGCTCATGTGGCAGGATTTCCTCCTATGGTTCAATGCTATGAATTGATATTTGAGTGTACCTGGCACTATGACTTTGATATGAAAAGGATTGCCACCACTGATGGGAGAGTATTGGCAAACTTTAATCCAGTTTCCATTGCCCAGGCATTTGATATGCCAGACTTATCATGTGTGTTTGCCTTGGACATGGACTTGGCTAGGACTTATTATGAGGATGAACCTAACAAATCCCAGTAGATGATCAATTCTTGGCTAGAAAATCCAAAATCTCATTTCTCCAAGCTGCCTAAATAGTTACACAGGGTCAAGTTCTGACAAGATATATATGATGCAATCACACTGTTAAGCAGGGTGGCAGGCTTGAAAAGTGTTGGGGCATTGGAGAATTGGATGGTGCATGTCATTAATAGGATTGAGCAAGGCATCAATTATTGTTGGGAATGGATTATCAATGTAATGATTGATAGGCAAATGAGAGATGTGCTAGAGACCAAGAAATTCACCATGACATCTTATGTGGTATATGTACTTGCCAGATTTTATCCATACAGGGGATTGAGTCCAAAAGGAACATTTGGGCAAGATGTCATCTATGAGGTCTACCCTGAGCTGCACCTACAGAATCTGAATTATAGAAGAGAAAATGATGCATTCACTATGCATATTACTAGGTTGCTTCAGAATGCAGAGCATGTGAGAATTTATGATGGAGCCAAGGAACTGATTAAAATATATGGAGCCTGGTTTATACAATTCCCCACCTTTTCCTATATCAAAATTGATGGATGTCCGACTGCTCCATACAGATTGCCAAGATATCCCAATGACCATATCATACTCTTGGAGGTTACCCAGCAGATATGTGATTTCGATGCTATTATTAAAAACGTGAAGCACAAGACAGGGTTTGGTGGGGACTTTCCTTTGAAAATTGGTATAAGGGAGGTTTTCCCTTCAATCCAATCAGCTCAAGCATCAGGGGAGGAGTTGAGTACTTTTGGTTTCTCTTTCCATTGTAAGAGGGTAATTTTTGACATCACTGGCGAAGCACAAAAGAAGGCTACTAAATAATATCACCACAAAGATGATCTAGAAGACTACTGGGCGAACAACAAGGATGACTTTGACGTGAGAAAGAAAAGATATTCTAGGCTTCTAGTTGATGTAATCAGAATGTACAATGTCAAGTTGATTCCTAATCAGTTGGAGGATGATGGTAATTTAGTCGAGGATCATGCATTTGAATCTATGAAGGACAGACCCATTGGAGAGGTAAACTGGTCAGAAAGTGAGATAACTGAGCTGGAGGAATTAATGGCTCCTATTATGAAATCTACCAAGTCATGGCTGAAACATAAAGTATGGGAATTGGAAAGTGAGAAGGTACCTTGCACCTTCAATCTGATGGGAAATTTGAATGCTCATTCCACCTCAAAGGAGTCCAGTGAGGATGATTCTATAGGAAAAAACTAAGGTAGGCTCACCTTTTAAGATTAAAATCAGAGGCCCTAAGGAGGGTGAACCTGAATAGAAAAGAAAACCCAAAGGAAAGAAGAGGAGTCATACTTTGAAAATAGGTAAGTTTACCGAAGAGGAGGAACTTGAGAAAGCAGAGAAAGAAGACACTCCTCCATAGCCAAAAAGGACAAGGACAACTAGGGCTTCAAAGAAGAAAGATCAAGAAACTTCTAAGGATGAGGCAAACCCTCTTGTGGTTGATGTGGAGAACTCAGGAGAGAAACCCTGGGTTTATTCAAGAAGGTCAAGAACTCCATCTCCCAAGGAGATTATGCAAAAGGCAGATCCTCTTCCAATGGCATCCACTGTGGAACAACAGAAAGATACCTCTCCTTCATTGGGTATACCTGAGCATACAACTCATGAAGAGCATGAGACCAGTGAGGAAGTGGAACCGTTTAAGGATGGGGAACTTTATGGCGCAGCTACTGAGTTTGAGGTAGGAGATGTGGAAATACATTCTTCTCCATTGGTATAGTATGAGGATTCTCCTGCAAGTAGTAAAGATAATAAATCCCCTAAGAAGGAGGATGTTCTTGTTAAGACTCCATCACCCCTACAAGAAGAGGAGCTAGAGTTGTAAAACAAAGGTGATCAATCTCTTGAAAAGGAAAGGGATGAGATGGTAGATAAGCATGAAGAGGTTAAGGAGGATGAAACTCAGGTGGATCCTGCTATTCCAGATTAGCTAAACAAAGAGATTAGAAGGAAATAGGTCATTGTTAAGGACACTCCTCTCAACTAGGATGAAATGTTGGCTAAGATTGGAAAGGGTAAGAGGAAGAAGGTAGCCAAGGTGGTTTCCAAGATCGAAAGATATGAAGCTAGTAATAGGGTTATTCATATTGCTACCCCTGCTACTAATAAAAGTAAAGATAAGGTCACCGAGAAGGATTATGATATACAGACTATCAATTTTGGGCCTACTTCTATGGAGCAAGATATTAAAGAATATGAGGGGTCCAGCGTAGTGATCATTGGAAGATTGATGAAGGAAACACAGTCTAATCATGAACTAAAGAAAGAGAATGAAAGTCTTAGGAAATGTCTAGAAGATTTGATGAAGCCTTTACAATCTTTTCACCCATCCTCTTCTGCTACTGCTGGTTTCTTGCCACAGGAGACCATCTCTAAAATAGAAAAGATGAAAGCTTCTACTTTAGCTACAATAAATTAGTTGAAGGAGGTACAAGCTAAGGGAGATGATGCAATAAAGGAGATCCTTTCAACTGAAAAGGATGCAATAAGGGCTGAGGATTCATTAGATTATGTTTTATCTCAAGATAAGGAGGACACTGATCTCTTACTACAAAAAACAAAAACAATCATGGAATATGGTAGGGATCAACTGGTGTTTGATGGAATTCTCTCCTCATCTAGGGTTAATGACCCTTGGGAGTGGTTTGAAGCCCTACAAATCTGGCAGAAGGTCATCAAGAAGATCTATAAACAAAGGAAGCAAATTGATGGCAATTTAACTAATGCTTATGATGGATGCATAACCTTTTTTGAGATAATGATTGGTAGGAGGAAGATCACCCCTAAGTACTTGAGTTTCGAACAATTGAAGAAATGGTGGCATGATATCTATGCCCCAAACATTGAGGATTCTGTGACAGGGCACCAACTGGATGATGTGGCTACTTATCTGGCTGTGATGGATAAGTACCTTGCATATAAGAATGATTGGGATAAAATGGTTAAGTAGTCAAAGGAAGAGATTGACTCAATCGAATGTCAGCTCAGAATCCTACCCTTGCCACCTGTTGCTGAGTTGGATAGGGTACTCTTGAAAGTTCATGAATTGCTGGATTAGAACAAGGATAAGGGAGGTGGTAGTTAATACCATGCTACTTCATGATTTGTGCTTCCCTATTATTATAGGGCATGTATTGATCTGATTTGCATTGAGGAATGTGTTGTGGCCAACCTCGATGATGTACCGACATTTAATGTATGCCTTATTTTGAATTTCTTGAGGCTGACTTGTTTTGGCTATTTTTATTTTGTAAATGTCTGGCTGGGCCGACATGTTTTGAGGGTTCTCTTTAAATTGGAATTCTTGCCTCATTTGTAAGGGTTGAACAGATAGTAGAGAATTAGACAAGCTAGACTAAGAAAAGAGCTAGAGCATTTTGTAGTAGAGATAGTAGTTAGTTCTTTTGATCAGGTGCTGTAACACAGAATAGTGGAATTGTTGCTATATTTTGGTGATCTAGTACAATTGAAGGCATTGTGGTTTCTCTGGTGAATTCTTTTGTGTTAGTTTATCTTGCATGGTTCTTGTTGTTCCTTCTTTTGAAATTGCTTGAAGAAATTAGATTAATGTTAGATTTAGAATTAGATTATTTTGGTGAATAATGTTTATGATTTCATGCTTGGAATATTTGTAGCAATCTCTGGTCTATACTCCCAATAACTATCTGATTGTAGTAGTCTGGTGAAGTCAACTTGGACCATACATCTATTTGTGCTTAGTTCGATTGTGGATGAATGTCTATGATTTGAAAATCTATATTCCTTAGAAGATTGCACCGTTCTTGTGATATTGCATTGTGGGTTAAGCAGGAATTGGTTATTTGAGATTGGTCCATTTCATGTATCTATCATTTGCATTGTTCATCTTAGAAATAGTTTAGATTTCATTATACTTCTTACACCCTCATCTTTTGTTGTTTCTTTATCATTTGGTTAGATTTAGGATTCAAGATCACCATATTGCAAAATTAGATAAATTGAAAAGATATAGTTTTCTTGTAGTAAGGTCCGATTGTGATTACCAACATTTTCACATATTATCTGAGTTGTTTATGCATTGTCATGACCTGACACCCGAGAGACCTTGGGGTGATTTTCAGTAATTTATTGTTGAAGATTATCTTTCAAGAGAGATAGAATACCATTTTCTGTCTAAGCTATTGCTATGCAAAAAAAACCATCAACAGATTGATGCTAGAAGGAGGGCATGAATGAGCTCACTAGATCATTTCTTAAACACTATCTCTCCTAAGAGATATAGGAGAAGTACCAGATCTACCCTAGGAGAAGAAGATTTATAGGAATTACAGTTCCCCACTAGGTCAAGGAGGACTCAAGAAAGGGGAGAATCATAATCACCCATCCCTTCACCAGTATTATCTGCATCCTCACTTCCAGAAGTTGAGGCCATACCCATCCCTGAGGTAGTTCCCATTCAGCAACCCCAGCCTATCATTAATCAACTACAACCACCACCACCAGTTTTGCTAATGACTTTCCTTGCTAATAATCCATCTCCCTTGTTTTTCAATGCCTACAATATTATTCCCAAGAACCTTGAGCATTTCTATTCAAAATTTCATATTAATGACCCAAACACGATTGCAGAAGAGCATATTAGGATCTTCTAAACCTGTCTCAAAGACAAAGGAATTGCTCATGAAGATGTTGCCTATAGGTTGTTTCCTTATTCATTAGGAGAGGAGGATTTTTTACTGGTATAATCACCTCCCATCTGGTTCAATTCTTAATTGGAGTGATCTTGAAACTTCCTTTTTATAGAAGTTCAGAATACCCATTAGTGCCAATGAATTGTATCTACAATTCACTAGAGTCAAGAGAGAGGTTAATGAACCAATATCCAATTTCAATAATAGGTTTCACCATGCGTACACCAGACTTCAAGAATCTTATGTTTTAGACAATGCTATAGCCCTAGGGGTCTATTATGAAGCTTTGGATAGCCTTATAGTAACCTTTCTAAAATGGAGACCCAACCCTCCTGCTAGCCTAACTGATGCCTATACAGAAGCTGTCAAGCTCAACACAGATTTAAGGCAACATTTGACTGGACCGTTGCCTTCTTTAGGACCAGTTGCACATCCAAATCAGGTGCAGGTAGTGAATCAGACACTCACCAATCATACCCCAATCATGAATCTAGTACCTCAATTGCCTTTGGTGCCACACCCTGGTCCCCCCACAAGCCAAGTCTCTCCTATGATGAACTTCCCCCACCAATAGGTTAACCAACCCCTATATCAGCAACAGCCAACTGGTTTCCCTACCTACTTGTAGAATTATGAAGTGTTGCATCAGTCTATGGGATCTGCTACAATGTCTATTCCTCCGTAGAGTAATCCAAGCCAGACCCCTTATGGAGATCCAAATAAGGATAGGGTTGATGAACTAGCTGAGCAAATAAATAAGTTAAACCTAGAGGTGACTTACCTAAGGAATCAAAACAACCAATTACAAGCTGCTCAAAAAAATATACAATCTAATCAAAATAGAGAATATCCACAAGGGAAGAATTTTGATAGAGGAGAGTGTAATGAGAGGGGATTCAATAATGATAGGGGATATAATCAGGATAGGGGTTACAACAATGAGAGAGGATTCAATAATGACAGAGGATTCAATAATGATAGAAGAAATTTTTTTGATAGAGAACAAGGTAGTGGACCAGGATTTGATAGGAGGAAATCACAAGGACAAAATAGGACATGGAATACAGGACCCAATAATGGAGGAGTCCCCACTCCATTGGATCAACCAGTCAATCAACTTGTCAACCAATCTGCAAATCAGCTAGTCAGTCAAGACAAGCCTCCCAGTGGTGTATATCTGGTTGAGGCTGCCCTATTAGGATGGTGTAGGCTCCATAAGACAGGCCAACATTCAGAGTTAGAATGTCTAGAGTTCCAAACTACGGCCTCTATTTTATAGTATGAGGTGGAGAATAATGCAAATGGTTAGGACATTGTTCCCTCCACCCCCTATGACTCTCGTGTGTTGGCATTAAATCATGCCCCTTTTCTAGCAGGTGAAGAAAATGTTCTAGAAGAGAAATCTGATTCCCAGGAAGAGAAGGCAGACCAAATTTGCAATGGAGATGAGGCTACTTAGTTATTCAATGATGAGGCAATAAATGATAATGGCCCCCTGGATAAGGAAGAAGCTTATGTCAAAGAAGTGCAGATGTTCCAGAGGTAGGGTTTAAGAGATATGCCCCATAGGCACCCACAGGCTGGGGGTCCTTTCACCACCTCCATTCTTCCTAATAATTTCAATATCCCTCCAGACCCTAATGCTAGTAATAATCCGTCCTTTCCACATGTTTCCAAGTAGTACCTTTCAAAGGAAGGACAAGCTAAAACTGACCCACAGAAGGAAAAAGTTGTTTAAGCAAGTAAAGATAAGGCTGAAGAATCTTCCAGAGAGGTCCCTACTAATCTGAGTGAGGAGAAAATGGCTTTGTATGTCGCTGAGGAGTTCAAGAAATTAAAGGTAAACCTTTCAGCATTCGAGTTACTGAGGTTCCCTGCAATTAGGAATGTAGTTCTAGGTACCTATGGTACACATCCAGTATCTTTGGATAAATCTTCTAGTGAGAGTGTTAACAAGGCTTCTAGTTCTCAGCCTATGAAGACACAAAACCAAGCCCACAGTTGGACTAACTTGTCCCCTAGAGACAAAAGAAAGGAGAAAGACAAGACCCAAGTTGCTCAGGTCGATACTTAGCCAACTCAGTTTTAGGGAAAGACAAAGACCCCACCATTCCTGATCTTTGTGCGCATATTCGGTAAGAATCTACATAACTGTTTACTAGATTCTACTGCTTCTACTAATGTGATCCCATTTAGAGTATGTAGAGCTTTAAGGATTACACTTGCTGACTCCCAGAAGAAGGTAACTCAGTTGGATAGAACTGAAGTAAATGTGGTGGGAGAATTAAACATGATTCACATGCAAGTAGCTTCTGACCCAAGAATTCAACAGGTTATCAATATTCAAGTAGCTGATATCCCTGATGCGTATGGCTTGATTATAGCAAGAGACTTTACTAAGGCCTTAAATGGATATGTATCTACTAATCACTCTCACATGTGGCTTCCCTGGAAAGGGGTACCAAATCAGATCAGAATTGAAAGAGAACCAAGAATGAAATACATGATTACGGAGTACCAAAATACTTCAAATGAAGTTCTGATATCAGAAGTAGACATGGAAAATTATATGCTGTCAACTCCTTATGAGGAGTCAGATTCAGAGGAGGTATTGATGCTACATACAATGTCTATTAATACAGAGACAGAATCCAGTAATGCTACTGTTCTGACAGAACCGATTAAGGAAGAGGAGGAATCCAAAGACAATCAGATTAGCCTACTAGACAACTTCCAAGAATTCATTAGATAGTGTATTGAAAACCAAGTTCACCTGGGCAAAAGGACAAGCTTTGAAGAATTACTCTTACCTAATTGGTGTAGAGTTCACAATGCTTCCCATTCAGAGTTGGAGTGTTGTTTATGCCAGACGACAGTAGAACAAGTATAGAAATGCATAAGCCCATCCCTAGTGGTCAAGATAGATATGCAAAGCCCTCAGGAAGACTGTAAAGGAAATAAATCGATGTTGTCTGAGGAGCCCTCCAGCAGTAATAACTCGAAGGATATGATGAAGAGGACTGCAACTACTGAATGCTGGACTCTCAGATTTGATGGATCTAAATCCAAGCATGGAGCTGGAGCAGGGTTTGAACTCATCATCCCAAAAGGTAAAACCTTCTTTGTAGCCCATAGACTTCAATTTCACTATACTAATAACATAGTAGAATATGAGGCATTGATTCACAAACTTCTTATGGCACCTAAGAAAAAGGTTAAGGTTTTGCAAGTTTTTGGTGATTCTGAGTTGGTAGTTACGCAAGTAAGGAAACAATATTCATGTCACGATAGGAGAATGACTAATTATAGGCATAGGGTATGGGACCTTATTGAGGGATTTGATGCCTTCAATATTCAACTGATACCACAACAGAAGAATCAAACTATAGATTCTCTAGCCGAAGCAGCAAACACCCTGCAGCCCCTATCTTTGTCAGGTTTTGAAAAGTTTATTGTAGAATTGACTCCTGTGCCATCAGTTCCAGACAATGTTACTAACTTTCAGGTATTTGAAGATGACAAGCATATCCTAGACTTCATCACAAACACATATGTTTTTGCTTCCCAAATCATTGATGAAACACAACTCCAGGAAGTAGAACTGGATTTGGAGGGAGTGATAAATTTGAAGTCTAATACTATTCCAAGGGGAATGGTATAGTTGGAACAAATTTTTGATCTAGACAAGATCAGAGATCAGGAGCAAGAGTCTAAGAAGAAGTCTATCAGTGGACAGCGTGATACTTACAATATGGGAACTGAAGATAATGCCAAGAACATTTTTATCGGCAAGGTATGCACTCCAAAGGAAAGACAAGGGATAATTAAAGCATTGCATAGCTTTCTGGATGTAATAGCCTAGAGTTATGAGGACCTAAAAAACTTATGATAGATCAATCATAACTCATACTATACCTATGAAGCCAGGTGCCAAGCCTTTTAGGCAGAGATAGAGACCAATTAATGCATTACTGGAACCAGTTATACAGAAAGAAGTTCAGAAATTACTGTCTGCCAGAATTATATTTCCTGTCAGGCATTCAACATGGGTGGCAAATCTAGTCCTAGTAAGAAAAAAAAATGGAGAAATCAGACTTTGTGTTGATTTCAAAAATTTAAACAGATCGTTAGAAAAGGACAACTATCTAGTCCCTTCACTGGATGAAGTACTTCAAGTGGTTAATGGTTCTCAGATGATGTCCTTTCTAAACGGTTATTTAGGGTACAACCAGGTAATGGTTCAGTATGAGGACATACACAAGACTACTTTCACAACTAAATGGGGTACCTTTGCTTACAAGAGGATTCCTTTTAGTCTCATTAATGCAGGAGATACATTTCAAAGGGCTATGGATATTGCCTTTAAAGATATCATAGGCAAGTGCATTATTATTTATATGGATGACCTAACTGTCTTTTCCAAAAAAAGAGGGGACCACATCTCTGACTTACGCTAAGTGTTTCAAAGGTGCAGGGAATTTAGCATATCCCTGAACCCTAAAAAGTGTATTTTCAGAGTGACCGAAGGGAAGTTGCTGGGACACGTCATATCTAAAAAGGGAATTGCTATTGATCTAGAGAGAGTGGAGGCCATACTGAATATTTAGCCACCTGGTAGCAAAAAGGAGATGAAGTCTTTCTTTGGCAAGATTAACTTCCTCAGGAAATTTATTACTGGATTTGTTGAATTTGTTAAACTGTTGAATGCAATGTTGAAGCAAGACACTAAAGTTCAATGGACTATTGAAGCAAAGGGGGCATTTGTAGACATCAAAAGAGCCATTGTTGATGCTCCAGTATTGGTAAGTCCCGATTACAGTAAGCCCTTTTACATCTATTACTTTGCTTCAGACCATTCATGTGCGGGGATGTTGACTCAGAAGTCTAATGAGGGAAATGAGCATCCTATTGCTTTTATGAGTGCACCATTAAAAGATGTCAAGTTGAAATATTCAAGTGTAGAAAAGCAGGAATACGCCCTGGTTAGAGCAGTGAAGAAATTCAAACATTATATCATCAGGAATAAGGTTTATGCAATTGTCCTAGATCCTGTAGTTAAGTTATTGTTGATGTAGAATGAGTTGGGTGAGCGTAGAACGAAGTGGGTGACAATGCTACAAGAATATGACATTGAGATCCAACCCATGAAGTTAGTAAGAGGACAGGGACTTACTCAGACTATGGCTGAAATGGGGCCTGAACTGACTGCTCAGAATTATAATCTTGAGGAGGTTTCCCCAGGTGGTTGGTATGATGACATAGTTTATTACTTACTGAACTAGCAATCCCCAAGCCATCTTAATGTTGTTTAGAGGAGAGCTCTATGACTAGAGAGTGGTGGTTTCATGCTAAAGGGAGCTATTCTATACAAGAGAAATCATGAAGGAATTTATTTGAAGTGTCTTGGGAAACAAGAAGCTGAAAGGGTGATGAATGAATTTCATGAAAAGTATGGCACTGGCCATGGTTCTGCTATTGCCACAGAAAATCAGATCTTGAGGGCTGGGTATTATTGGCCCACGTTGTTCAAAGACATTCACCATCATGTCAGGACCTGTCACACTTGCCAGACTGTAGTAACGAGGGAAAGGTATGCAACACTCCCACTTCAATCAGTTACTGAGGTAAGGCCTTTTGCTCAGTGGGGTATGGACTTCATAGGCCCTATCAACCCACCATCTTCTGTGGGACATAGGTATATTATAACTATTACTGATTATTTCATAAGATGGACTGAGGCTTTTTCTTGTAGGTAATGTACATCAGAGATAGTGATCGATTTTTTAGAATCTGCTATTATTAATCGATTGGATGTCCTATTTCTATTGTCTATGATAATGGTCCTACTTTTGCATCTTTAAAATTTTCAAACTGGGCTTTTGATCATGGAATTATCATAAAGTTTGCATCTAATTACTACCCCTAGGGTAATGGCCTAGTAGAATCCTCCAATAAGAACTTATTGACTTCCAAAGCTATGATCCATCTTTTTATGTTTCTTTAAAAACCCTGGTTAGAGTAGGTTTAAATTCATGCTTGATCTTAGAACAATCTAGAAGCTCACACCAACAGGCCCCTTGAACATTACGGTTACATTGACCACTGAGCAACATCAGCATAGTTGAGAACCAACTACAAAGACCTTGGGAGCTAAGATATCCATGTGTTATCTTTCTCTTTTAGGAGAAACAAAATAGCAATATTCTATTTAACTGTTGTTGTGCCATTTGGACCATCAATAGAAGTTGGTGCTAGAAGGAGGGCCTAGAAGGGAAAACTAGATAAAACTGGGTTTTCCTCCCCAAAAAGGCCCCAGAGAGTTCTTTCATCAACTAAAAATCCATCACCTTTCATAGAACTCAAGACCCCAATAAGACACAAGATTCATAAGACTAGCTCAACTATCACACCGCCCTTATCAGCTCCGCTCACTCCACCAAGCTTTTCACCAATACCCCAGTGGATACCTATCAATCCACCACCACATCCATCTCAATTGTCATCATAGCTGGTTCAACCCATACAACAGTTGGCTCAACCACCACCACCGTTACCAATGGATTTTTTTTAGAATAATCCCTCTCCATTGGGGACTATTCCCAGAGGTTTTCATGATATGCCTAAGAACCCTAAGAAATTATGCCCCAAGTACATTCATGGTGAATCAAGGAGTGCTGAAGAGCACATACAAGCTTTCAAGGATGCTTGTACCAGAGCTTGAATGCTCACCATGATGTAGTTTGTAGGTTGTTCCCTTACTCCTTAAGGGATATGGTAATCTTCCTCAAGGTTCCATTCTAACCTAGACACACTTGGAAAATGCTTTCATCAATCAATTCAGGGTTTATGTGGATCCAGCTCTTTTATACCACCAATTCACTACCATTAGAAAGGAACCAGGTGAATCCTTGCCTTTATTCAATACCAGGTTCCAATGGATGTATAGAAGATTGCAAGACCCCTATCTAGTCATTGAGAATAGTGCCATTCAAGCTTACTTCAGAGTTATAGACCCCTTGCTTGGCTTGTTCTAGCAAAGGACTTATCAACTAGCTGATATTGATTCTCTATCCAAAGTTTATCGTATAGCTATCAAGCTACATCAACAAATCAGTTCTCAACAAGGGAGTCTGGGAGGAGGTTTCCCTTCAATAGGATATCAAATGCATAGCCCAACCCCTCTATTCAATATTGTCCCAAGAATGTATCCTTCCCATTATGGACCTATGTCTAAATTGCAAACCCAATCACCTATTCCATTCTTTGCTACTAGAACTCCTGATCTCTTTCAAAAATCAAAGGTTCCTCAAAGTTCCCATGGTCATCATAACCAAATTGGAACACCAAATCATGGTGGTCAGCCACCTATTGTTAAGAGTGTGGAAAGTGAAAAGACAATTCAACTTACAAATGAGGTAGAAACCTTGAAGAAAATGCTATCTCAAGTTACAAATGACATGGCTCAGCTTCGATTGAACTCCTCCCAAAACCAAGCTAACTACCCTAATCAAAACATCAACAATTAGGGTACTTATCAGAATAACAACAATTACAACCAAAGGGGTTATCAAGGCCAAAACTTCTCTAGCCAAGGGTATCAAAATTAGAATAGAGGATATAACCAAAGGCCAAATAACAACAAACAGTGGAATACAAGGCCCAATAATGGTGGAGTTTCGCACAACCATCAAGCTAATGATGAAAGGTCACATACTACAAATGTGGCTGACCTCAACTTTATGACTAATTGGTGCAGGTTGCATGATACTGCAACCCATTCTGAGGTGAAATTCCCTGAAATGGAGAAATTTGTCAAAATGGCATAGGCAAATGCCCAAACATTCCAAGGGAATCCTCACAAAGAAGGCGGATCAGTAGATACAACAATGACTTATGACCTCTTTGAGGAGGAACTTACATTCCCAAGGAAGGAGGAGAATGAACCGGAGGAAGATTCATATGATGCCCAAGCCTTTCAGACAAAAGGAGGACACTTCCTGAGAAATCAGAATAAGGGCCCATTCACTACATCAGCACCACCTAATCACATGGTGCCTCCAAATCAAAGTGTTGACAATAACCCTCCTCCACCAAAAGGCTCACCTGACTTCCATAACAAGGGTAATTCCTCTACTATTTTCAAAAGTAATTAAAGTTATAGTACTGAATTTGATATTGTTTCTGAGATGCAGAGACAGAAAACTTCTTTTTCATATTTTGACATCTTAAAGTGGTGTCGTGCTCAAAGGGAGATAGTGCTAAAAGCTTTAGAACAAGCTGACAAATCAAAAGAGAAAAACAAGGTTGCCCCTGCTGCAGACATGAATGCAGCTTTGTACAGAAACAAGGTAGGTACTCCACCATTTATTTTGAGTTTAAGAATTTGTGGGAAGAACCTACATAATTGTTTGTTGGATTCAGGGGCTTTAGGCAATGTTATGCCATTTTCCATATGTAAGAAGTTGGGTTTAAACCTCATTCAGATGAACAAGAAGGTCATCCAACTTGACAAAATAGATGTTAATGTGGTGGGGGAATTAAGAAATATACATGTGCAAGTAGGGTCAGACCCTAGGATCCTAACCAACATAGATATTCAAGTAGCAGACATTCCCGAGACCTATGGTATGCTACTGAGCAGAGATTTGATGAAAAGTCTAGGGGGATATCTTTCCCTTGACTTTTCACATATGTGGTTACCATGGAGAGGGATTCCTACTGAGATTAGGATTGAAAGTGAGTCTCGCCTCAAGCATATCATCACTGAATATGATTTCCCCAATGAGGTAGCTTATTTCAAAACTAGGATAGGGGTTTAAAAAAGAGATGAAATTTTAACCTTTTTTGTTCTTGATCTTAAAGAACAGCCAATACGAAAGTTCCCTGATTCTGTGATTAATGAAAACCAATAGGAATTAGTCAATAAGCTACAATAGGATCAGTTGGTCTTGGGAGAAGATATCGATTTGAAAAGTCTTCTACTCTGT
Organism: Sequoia sempervirens; assembly: GCA_007258455.2. NCBI lineage: Eukaryota > Viridiplantae > Streptophyta > Pinopsida > Cupressales > Cupressaceae > Sequoia > Sequoia sempervirens. Next base: position 92,372 of record VDFB02073363.1, read on the forward strand.
AATTGGTGTAGGGTACATTACCAAAATCATTCTGAATTGACTTTCCAACCCTGCATTGACATTTTAAATCATGTTTCCCAAGCTAAGGATGCTAGCTCAAGTCACCCTGAGACCATTGTTGACCGCTTCTCATTTGAAGCCAAAGAAGCAATAATGCTAACCAAGGATAAATTACTTTCAGAGGGAATTCCTTCTCAAATTGAACTTGATTCAGTTATATTTCCAAATTAGCATATTGATGAGGAGCAACCCCAAGGTTTGTTTGACACCTCTGCACTAACAAATACCCCAAAACCTAGGGAGTTAATCAAATGCACAAGTAACTGTCAGAAGGATAGCCACAAATTATATGATATATCTGTGCAGGAATTGGGAATTACTCCTAACGAACCTATTGAACACCCATTCCCTGTATCTGATCTAAAAGATCAAGTAACCCCACCCGTGGCTCATTCTACCCAAGTGCCCACCATGACCTTGAAAGGACCAACTCTAGCCCATGATTAGCTATGGACCCTCACATTTGATGGATCTAAATCTAAAGCAGGTTGTGGTGTTGGGATTGAACTAACCAGCCCGAAAGGGAAAACCTTCTTTGCTTCTTATAAGTTGCAGTTTGGGTGCACTAACAATGTGGAAGAATATGAAGCTCTGGCCTGGGGACTGATGTTTACACATAAGAAGGTGGTCACTACCTTGGTGGTCAAAAGGGATTCAGAAATAGTTTTCAAGCGAGTATGCAACCAATACACATGTCACAATAGAAGGCTGGCAGCATATAGAAACAGTATATGGAACCTGATTGAGGACTTTAATGCCTTTGGGATTAGCTTGATCCCAAGAGAGGAAAATCAGATAACTGATTCATTGGTTGTTGCTACAAGCACCCTAGAACCGATGCAAGGCTCCAAGCTCAAGAAATTCTTAGTGGAATTAATTTCCACCCCTACAGTCCCCAATAATATCACAAACTTTCAAGTCTTTGATGATGACCGACATATTCTTTCTTTCTTAGCAAGCTTAGATGTTTTTGAGGGGAAAATTATTGATGAGTCCAACAGAGATCAAGGGGATTGGAATCCTAAAGAATGTGATATAGAAGGAGTCCTCAATCTAACAGGAAATAACATTCCCAAGGGAATGGTGGTCTTGGAAAGAAGTTTTGATTTAGACCTAGGGGCTCGAGAGAAGATACCAGCTAAAGATAAAGGAGGCAAATATGAAATGGTTAACCTAGCTGATTCTGGTCCTGAAAGGAATGTCTACATAGGGAAAGCCTGCCCTGAAGCAATTAGAAAAGACATATTGATGGCATTGAAGAAAGATATTGCTGCAATAGCCTGGGGATATGAAGACCTAAAGACATTTGATGCTTCTGTTATGACTCACACTATTCCCTTGAAGCCCAAAGCTAAACCCTTTTGATAGAAGCAACGCCCTATCAATGACCTGATTGAACCATTGATCTATAAAGAAGTCCAAAAATTACTCTCTTCTTTGTATGCCATTCAACATGGGTGGCTAACTTAGTCCCATTTCGTAAGAAAAATGGGGAGATTAGGCTATGTGTGGACTTTAGGAATTTGAACAGAGCTTCAGAAAAAGATAATTATCCACTTCCTTCCCTGGATGAAGTCTTGCAGACTGTCAATGGATCTTAGATGATATCATTATTGGATGGTTATTCCAGATACAATCAAGTAATGGTTAACTGTGAAGATAGAATGAAGACAACCTTCACTACAAAGTGGGGAACATTTGCATACAGGAGGATGCCATTTGGTCTAATAAATGCTGGGGAAATCTTTCAATGTGCCATGGACATAGCTTTCAAGGATCTAATTGGAAAGTGCATCATCATGTACATAGATGACCTGATGGTGTTCTCTAAGGATCGACTAAATCATGTTGCAGACTTAGCCAAAGTTCTTGATAGATGCATCTAATATGGCGTCTCCTTGAATCCCAACAAGTGCATGTTTGAAGTTTTTGAAGGAAAGATCTTGGGACATGTAATTTTTGAAAGAGGAATATCAATCGACCCAGATCGAGTTGAGTCCATTCTGAAGATCATCAAGCCAGGAAGCAAGAAAGAAATGAGGTCTTTCTTTGGGAAGATCAATTTCGTAAGGAAGTTTATTATAGGCTTTGTAGAAATCATAAAACCTCTGAATGAAATGATGAAGAAAGATGCTAAAACAGAGTGGATTGAGGAGGCAAAGGCTGCATTTTCACAAGTCAAGTGATCTATTTTAGAAGCACCCATTCTCACCACCCCTGACTACTTGAGACCATTTTATATCTATTCCTTTGCTTCTCAACATTCCTGCGCAACTATATTAACTCAATGAAGAGAGGAGGCAGAGGAGATACCGATTTCTTTCATGAGCTATCCCTTCAAAAATGTTGAAGTTAAGTACTCGCCTCTCAAGAAGCAAGCTTTTGCGCTGGTCAGGGCTATCAAGAATTTCTGACATTACATTCTCTGAAGCTAAATCATCACTGTAGTTCCTAACACTGCTATGAATTCTTTACTTCTGCAGAATGAGCTAGGAGAAAGAAGAGGGGAATGGATGGCCATCTTGCAAGAATTCAATCTAGAGATACACCCTATGAAACTTGTCAAGGGTACAGGCTTGTCTCAGTCCATGGAAAATGCTGGTGACAACATCATCTGTCAGCAATACACGACCAAGTCTTTCTCTAAAGATCCTTGGTATGTTGATACCATTTGCTTTATGGTCAATAATCAGTGTCCAGAAGGAATGAATGCAACTCAAAGGAGAGTGCTAAGAATGAAGAGTTCTCATTACAAGCTCAAAGGAGGGTTTCTATATAGGAATAATTTTGAAGGAGTGTACCTACGATGCCTTGATCAACAAGAGGCTAAATATGTGATTTCTGAGTTTCATGGGAAACATGGCATAGGTCATGGTTCTGCAAATTCATTGGCACACCAGATCCTCAGATCTGGTTATTACTAGCCTTGTGTGTTAAAAGATTCCCATCAGCATATGAGAACATGCCACATATGTTAGATTTATGCATCAAAAGAATGCCAGGCATCCATGCCATTGCATCCCGTCTATGAGGTAAGGCTATTTTCTCAGTGGGCACTAGATTTTATTGGGGTGATTAACCTAAATTCTTCTACAGGACACAAGTTTATTTTGATTGCTACTGATTACTGCATGAGGTGGATAGATGCTATACCCTGCAAGAACAACAAAATAGAGGTGGTGATTAAATTCCTCACCGAATGCATCACAACCAGGTTTGGGGTACCCTTCGCATTAGTATGTGACAATGGCTCTTCCTTTTCTTCTGTTGAGTTCATTTCGTGGGCTTATGATCACAAAATTTTCTTAAAGTATTCTTCAAATTATTACCCACAAGGCAATGGAGTAGCCGAGTCAACCAATAAGAATCTCTTAGGGGTAATTAAAAAATTGTTAGAAAATAACCCTAGGGACTAGCATACCCAGCTGAGATTTGCATTATGGGCAGATAGGACTAGGACTAAGGCTCCCTTAAAGACCTCACCATTCAAGCTAGTATATGGCCAAGAGCCTGTGTTCCCTATCCATCTGTAGATACCTATCCTTGACTTCATGCAAAAATTCTACTCTAGTGACAATAGGATAGAAATAAGACTAGTTGCCTTGTTGAAATTAGAAGAGCAGAGAGATGACACCTTGCAACAATTCTTTAGGCACCAGGCTGTTGTCAAATGTTGGTTTGACAAAAGAGCCAAGATCAAAGCTTTCAGGATATCAAATCTGGTACTGTTATGGGATAAAGCTGGTGAAAAGAAAGGCAATCACCAAAATTTTGACAAGCTTTGGCTAGGTCCTTATCAGGTTGCAGAGATCCTAGGGGAAAATGCTTTCCAATTGAGTAGTTTAACTAGAGAACCTGTTCCATTTCCTGCCAATGGAAAATTTCTTCAACACTATTTTGAGTCATGAAGTTGGTGTTTCTGCTTGTAAATAATTTCTGTGTGTAAATAATCTCTGGGTGTGAATAATTGCTTGCTCTTTATGTAAGTACTTTGCTCTCTTGTTTGTAAATAATTTGTTGTTTTCTTGTTTGTCCTTTCTTTATGTCCTATTTCCTTTGTTCTTTTGGTTTCTATTTTATTTTGTTCTTTGGGGGTTTATCTATTTTTTCCCATCTTAAAATAGTGGTTGTTATCTCGAGCATACTTTGGTCATTAGGAGAGAAGTGGTTTAGATATTTTCAAGTTTGCTGATTAGGTGATTTTGTCCTACACTTTTGCTTTATGCCCATTGTCAATAAGGGTTGTGGAAGGTTTTGAAAAAAAGGTACAAAGTAAGTAACATTCATTAGCTCCCCTGAATCTATCACAAATCATCAAGATCATCTCCTTTTGTCATGATATATTTGTCCTAGGGTGATAATGTGTAAGATTTGAGTGAAAAATCCAATTTTTCAAGTGTTTTTATGAGGTCCATGGTAGTGTTCAACCCAAAATAGGTGTTAAACATCTAGCATATTGAAAAAAAAAAGAAGGATGAAATATCTAAACTCTATGAGAAAACAAAAAAAAAGAGAACTATTTAAAGAGAAAGGAAGACTCAATATGAATGGGTGATTCCAGTATCTCTATCGGGGCTATAGACACCTAACTGGCAGTAGAGCAATGCTGTGAGAAAACTAGAGGTATCTTCATCAGGGCTATGGACGCCTGACTAGCAATGGAGCCATTCCTAGGATATCATTGAATGACAGCTAAAGGGGATCAACTCATGTATCTCAAATCTTGCACATTGTTGTTCAAAAGATGAAGAAAGCTTTATGAAAGGATGATACACTATCAAACACACACATAGATTCAGGGCTGGCCATTGATTGTTTCACATTTGAGATTCTAGCTCAACCTTGCTTCTTATAACTAACCCAATTGGAGTTGTGATGTTCATGAACTAGGAATTCTGGGTAGCTAAATCCTTCAGTTTCATGAAAATGGTTAAACCATTTTCCCAGCCGAGTCACCATTTGTTATGCCTTGCATAACCACCCCATTTTATTCTGGAACAAAATGGCTCCCCCTTCTCTTTTTGGTTTCTTCACTTTTGGTTATTTGCTTTGCTCTTGGGGGTTCTTCTATTTTCTGCCTATGTTTGCTGGTTCTGTCAAATTTTGGTTCTATCTCGGCTTGGACTGGTTTTCTTCTTGCTAAGTACTAAATCACACTATCTTGGACAATGGTGTATTTCATTTTTGATATGTCCTATGTGCTTCTGAGGAACAATGGGGACTCTGTTTTGTAGGATTAAACCCCACACATGATGATATTTGCCAAGGGAACTCAGTTGGAATGTATTCCTTAATTCAGTTGGTCATAATTTTCCTCTGAGAAGAAAGTCGGCAAGACCTTGCAGACATCTTGCCGACTACTAGTGCATTTTGTTAATAAGCGCCTGTGTTGCCTATTGACAAGATCGCAGGGGATGTCACAGTGAGTGGAATTCACATGTAGAGGCCTATCAACAGGACATCAATCATCGTCTCGACGACTAAGAGTTTCCCCATCAGCATGAAAGTCTCCTTCAGAGAAAGGTATCGGTGGGAGATTTTTCCTTTAGAGAAAGGTCTCGACAAGATCTTTATGTCTCACCGACTAGCATGTAGGGAGCACACACTTTGGCGAGAGTTGTTCCTTTGGAGGGTGGTCTTCCCGAATGCCTTCTATATTTCTGACCACTGATGAGGGTATACTTCTAGGTGAGAAACTTTTGTAGCGGAGGGATGTCTTGGCAAATGCATTGGATCTCGCCAACAAGGCACAAGAGGAGGTCTATCGGTATGAGGTCCTGCAGTCTTACCAACCCCTGATTTCACATTGGCATATTGCTTCATCGAGGAGAGGGTGAGATTGTCACGGCGACAAAAGTGAACTTATGGAAATTCCTCGGGGAAACATAGGGTGTCTATGGGACGTCTCCCCAATGAGAGAGTGTTACACCAACACATTTCAAATGAAAGAATAGATATTGATATGACTATAGGAAGGTCTCCCCGAAATGAAAAGATCGCCAAGCGATGAGACTATTGGCATGAGGTCTTGCCAATGTGCTAAGGTCTCGACGACACAAGGGAGATATCGCCATAAGTCTCCCGATAGAAGAGGGCATCGCTGTAACTCTTTCCAAATCTAAGGGAGCTCTGAACAGATGGTTAGGGTTTGCCATAACATCTGGCTGACCAGTGGGACTCTCACCGACATCAAATGAAGGCATCAGAGGAAGGGGATTCCATCGCCATAGGGTCTCGGCGAGATCTTTATGTCTCACCGATAGGATATGCCTTCGGGGAGACTGGATGCATTTGGCATGGTGTCTGGGCGACTCTGAGATGTCTCACCGAAAGCAATTTGAGCTCAAAAAGAGCTCCCTAAGGGACTAAGGGGCTCGGCATGACCTCTGTCCGATAGCTTAAGGTCTTATCGAAGTGGAAGGAGCTTGAGCTCAGGGAGAAGGTAAGACATCGCCGTGATGTCTCACCGACCTGAAATGGTCTTACCGATACAGAATGTGCTCGCTGAGAGAAGAGGGGCTTCGCCACGAGGTCATGCCAACTAGTGACTGCCATTCCAATAGTCTTTGTGGGCTCGATATGACTTCTAAAGCTCGCTGAAAGGTCTCATCGACTGACACCCGCTATGCCGATAGCTGTTAAGAGGTAAAATCACATCAGGGAGACACAATTAGTGTCTCACCAACATGTGATTCAATATGGACCACCTTTGACTGCCTGATAATCCTGCGTGGTGTATGTCTAACCAATCATAAGAAGCAAAAGGAATTACCTATTGGCCCATTGACTGATTGATCACCCTTATGGAGAAGACCAGCAGGATGCAAATGACATGGATTCCTTCTAAGAATAGAAGGCGATGGATCAGCTCGGGCAGTACGAAGATCTATAGGGAGGCCTGATAGTGCTTCCAAAAGATGGTCAATATGTAGAGAAGTCTAGAACATGAAGGAGGCCAGAAGAATAAAGAAACTATGACTCGTAGGGACAGCTGGAATGACCACTAGCGAGGAGATAGATCAGTATTAATGGGAAAATGCTTTAGAGCATTCAAGGCAGCCCCGATGGAGTTCAAAGATGGACATGAAAGGCCAAAGTAAATGCTACAGCTGCAAAAGATCTAAGAGGATTCCTAGAACAATCTTTCATCAGCATGGATAGTAGGCCTTCACAATGAATGCAGCTTTGACTCTCTTCGGAAAGATCTAAGAGCCGACTCTCTTGGAAGTAGATATTTTGTAAACCCTAATGCAAGGGAACAACACATTCTCTTTGGTACACTCTATATATATATGGAATTCTTGCCTCTTTGTAAAGGTTAGAACTTCTAAGGTTAGAAAAAGAAAGTTAGAGAACTTCTACTTGGTAGTTAGGAGAACTTGTAGACAGAACTGGTAGAGTAAAAAGTTACCAGAAATACAGGAGATAGAGCTGCATCCTGATTCTTTGTAATAGGAGCTCCTTTTGTCTTTTTAGTTAGGAATTAGATTTAGCAGAAGCCTATAATGTATCTTTCAAGTTTTCTTAATATAAATGGAAACAATTTGGAGTCATAGATTTTCTATACACTAGTGATTGTGCCAACTTTGTAAGCGTTGCTTATCTATTTCATTAACAGTAGAAGCAACCAGATCTTAATCTACTTCAGATTGTGTTTTAGAATGGTGTTTGTCTTAAGTTAATCATTTGATTTGTGAAGCCTTCAAGGAATGGAATGCTATTTTGGTGTTTTATTTAAAATGGTAACTAGTACTCTATTGTTGAAATTAGCACTATGAATGAATGAAACTGTGTGTCAGTCACAAGTTAATTTTGTTCTTTAGTTTTAGTCTACAATTCCTTGAGGGATAACAAGTCTAGTTAAGTTAGATGAATGAAAATTATTTTTTGTTCCAAAGCTCTTATCCATCTTTTTATGTTTCTTTGAAAACCTTGGTTAGAGTAAGTTTAAATTCATGCTTGATCTTAGAACAATCTAGAAGCTCACACTAGTAGGCCCCTTGAACATTACTATTACATTGACCACTGAGCAACATCAGCATAGTTGAGAACCAACTACAAAGACCTTGGGAGCTAAGATATCCATGTGTTATCTTTCTCTTTTAGGAGAAACAAAATAGCAATATTTTGTTTAACTATTGTTGTGCCATTTGGACCATCAACAGGTTCCAAGCACCACAATTTCCAACACCCCATATCAGGTCAATCCCACACAAGACTACTAGGAGAACTTATCCCTGCAAAATCCAACCACAGAGTTAGGTACTCCACTTGTCAATGAAGTTGTGACCATATCATCTCTTTTCAGTCATATTCCAAAGCATAGTCCATTACATCACAATGAAGTTGTAGATGAAACATTTGATGAGCAAGTATATCATCTACGATGACTTGTTTGGTAAAAAGCATGAAATGGATGTAAATTTAGAGCATAGTGGAAATCCCAAGATAGAATCTAGCTTTGTTGAAAATGTTAGTACTAACAATGGCTTTGAAGGAGATAAGGTATTGATACGGGACTGTTGTAATAAGAAATCAACAGTACCTTCCAATGATTTCAACAACTCTTCTGATCAGGATGAGAATCAGGGTGATGAGGGATGGACGAAGGAACATGGTTCATGTTGGATTGATATCCCTCGTATGCAAAATCAAATAAGGGAGAAGTTAGAAGAGCTGGGAGATCTGAAACTATCAGAACTTGTTGGGCCAAGTGGATGTAGGATACATCAAACTAATCAACACTCTCAGATGGATTGCCATGTCTTCCTAAGTAGGATGGAGTTATATTTCAAGCAATTGATCACTATTGAAGGAATACTTATGGAAGATCCTTGGATTATGTATCCCCTCAATGAGGAGGATGAAACAACTAGCACACATGAAAATGATAATCAGTCCATCCAAAATGATGAGAGTAACTGTGTGAAGAGGTTTAATTCTTCCTTATCTTTTGATGACCTTGATCCTTACATTGAGATGGATTCAACAACTGATGAAACTCCTCTACCTAGTGCAGACTTGATAGAAGTGGAGAATGGATTCATCGATGCATTCATAGATTCTTTCATGGTGGTGAATGAGGAAGAAACACACTTTGATGGGTTAACACAAGAAGATGACTCTACTTATTTATGTAGTGAACGGATTGAAATAGATAACACACTTCAGGATGAGATTGCCAATGAATCTTGTGGTCAAATATGAGGACTTAAATGCCAAAATGAATTTTTGAGGGAAGAAGTTCGAGTAGATGTGCAGATTAGTCAAGTGTTTCCTGAAATTCAACTAAATCATACTTACCCTTATCAAGAAAATGGATTAGATTAAATAATGATAATGAAAATATTGACATGGATGAGTTTGGTGTTATGTTGCCACTAGAAATTTATGAAAGGACACATTTGGATGAAGCAGAGGAATTCCAAGAAAAGGACCAAGAGGCTATCTCAGAAGTTGAATCTCTTCAACATGACGAAGAAAATGAGATAAGGGAGTATTTTCTCTATTTTGATTTTGTTAATTCAAATGTGTTGTTTGAAGAAAGTCCTCGCTCAACATCCACTAATGAATTTGATCTTAATACTGATAAATTTGATGTTGAATGGCATGTTCTTGTTGATGATGTGTAGGAATATGAACTGAGCAAGTGTTCTCTTGGCTTTACCTCTATGCATTCAAATGATTTTTTTGAAGAAAATCCTTATTCATCATGTACCAATATCCCTGACATCAATGGTGATAACCTGGATGCGGATTCTCAAACCCTTGAGGGTGACATGTTTCAAGAGAATGTCAAAAGTAAGACTTCATCTCAAGAAATCCAGAATTTTTTTGACTCTATTCCCAACATGAATATAGAGATGTTGGTTAATGAATATTCTAGTTGCAAGACAGCCCTTGCTTCAGTGGTGTTCCATGAGCTGAGGCCTCAAGAGGAGGAATTCATACGACACAATTCTACATCAGTAGCTAGAAATCTTTTGAATTCAGTGGTGTCCTTTCATTATCCTCTGTGTTTCAATGATTTTTAGTTTGATTATGGTGTTGGGGATAGTAAAATGTGTTTGTGGGTAAATCATGACAAAGCTGAGGACCCACAACTATTAATATTTCAATATTTATACCCTCAGAATGCATTTTTTGTGCATAAACTTCATATTTCTGAGTATAAAGATAAATTTACTAGGTTTAGAACTATGCCTAGTAAGTTAAGATTGCTGCAGATAATGAAAAGTTAGTCAGGTCAATGTACAAATTTTTACAGTTTTGTGTTTGTAAACCTTAGTTTTGGAGTTAGTTTAGGATTAGGATTGGTTAGTGTTGGTTTTTGGTTTAGTTAGTTTTCATTTTGTTTTGGTTTCTATTGTTTGTTTTGGTTTGTTTTATTTTGTTCTTTTGCTTGTTGTTCCTTTGTTTTTCTTTGTGGGGACCTTCATTTTATGCAATTGTAAGGGGGATGTTATCTGAAGTATACCTTGGTTATTAGGAAAGAAGTTGGTTTAGATATTTTCAGATTTTCTGATTGGATGATTTTGTCCTAAATTTGTTGTTTTATGCCCATTATCAATAAGGGTTGTGTAAAGTCTTAAAAGCAAGGTGCAAAGTAAACAATCTTCATTAGCTATAGCTGAATCTGTCACAAATCAATAGAAACATCTCCTTTCATGAAGGTATATTTGTCTTATGGTGATGAAGTTGTAAGATTTGAGCAAAAAATCCAATTCCTCAGATGTTGTTATGAGGTCCATGGTAGTTTTCAACCTAGAACAGATGTCAGACATCTGACATATTGAAAAAGAATTGAATGAAATGTCTGAAACTCCAAGAGAAAATAAAAGAAAAGAAAAAAAGAACTATCTGAGAAAAGAAAACTCAATATGAATGGGTGATTCTAGTATTTCTACTGGGGCTATGGACTCCTAACTAGCAGTAGAGCAATGCTATGAGAAAACTAGAGGTATCTCCATTGGAGCTATGGACGCTTGACTAGCAGCAGAGCAATGCCTAGGATATCATTATATAATAGCTAAAGGGAATCAACTCATGTAGTTCAAATCTTGCACATTATTGTTCAAAAGATGAGGAAAACCTTGTAAAAGGGTGATGCATCAACAAGCACACACATAGATTTAGGTGTAGCTAGTCTTGATTTACATTTTGAGATTCTAGCTCAACCTTGGTTGTTAAAATTGACCCAACTGGAGTTGTGATGTCCACAAACCAGGAGTTCTAGGTAACTGAATCTTTTAGTTTCTTGAAAATGGTTAAACCATTTTCCCAATTGAGTCACCATTTGTTATTCCTTGCATAACCACCCCATTTTATTTTACTCTGGAACAAAATGGGTCCCCCTTTTCTTTCATTTTCATCACCTTTGGTTGTTTGGTTGGGTCTTAGGAGTTCTTTTGTTTTCCTCCTAAGTCTATCTTTTGTTCTGTCAGAGCTGGGTCCGAGGCTAAATATAAACATTGAACTTTGTTAGGGTTTCTAGTTCGGATTCCATCTCGACTCCGACTCCACCTTCCTTCTTGTTTCATTTTCATTGGTCATTTTCCTTTGGTCTTTTTGTGTTTCCGTGCCTTAGGAATTTTCCTTTCTTCCTTGGGTGATTTTTTTTTCTCTGGCAGACGCGGGATCAAGACTAAAACCAAGCTTGGAAATAATGGTTACTTCCATGTTTGGTTCCCATTTTGGTTCCAGCTCTTTTGTCTTTGCCTTGCATGTTTTCGGTTTTAATTATGGTGGACGCAGAACCGGGACCATCACCAAACTCTAGAAGTTTTCTAAGTTCCAGGTCCCAGTTCTATTTCGGTCCCAGTTTTGCCTGTCTTGTTCTTTTTCCTTTGTTCCTTATGTTTTTTCATGGATTGCCTTCTCTTGTTCTTTTTCTTCCTTGTCTTTTTCTTCATCATCTTTTTGGGTGTTGTTGGAGGTAGTCAGATTTCGTTTCGACCCCACCTCTATGGGGTTTGTTTTGTTCTCCAGTTTCGATCACTCAGTTGAGTGTTGGGTTTTGGTTTTTGCATCGTTACCTTTTGCGGGGTCAGAGCCGGAACAACACGATGAATGTGAAGTTAGCAAAAGGTTTGTGTTTTTCCCTCGTTCCAAGCCTAGTCCTAGTTCCAGTTTCATCTTGGCTCTACCCCCACCAGTTTTGAAGGTAAGTATGTCTCTGGTCCAGACTTAGTTCCACCTCTACCAAAGTTGGGTTTCTTTTTTGCTAAGGATATATGAAGGATACGATTAGGAATGATATATTTTCTATGCTTGGGGCACAAATGATGGCATTCTTTTGCAAGATTGAGCATACCCAGAGCATCTGATGTTGAAGGAAGTCTGTTGGAAAGCATAACTCAACTAGATCTGGCATGAAGCTCCTGAACGACCAAAGTTGGTGTGAAATTCTTTCTGTCTGGCCAACTACTAGCTGTGTAAACTTTGGAATGCTCGAGTCGTCGAGACTCTTGGCCAAAGGGTTTTCTCTCGATATGATGTCTCGCCGATGGTTGTGGTCTTGCCGATAGGTGTATGGCTTTGGTGAGACTCATGGCAATAGGTAACATTGGGAAAATGTGTTGCCGCTCGCTATGACGTCTTGCCAAATGCGAATTTCTTGCCGATGAAAGGACTCTTTGGTGTGAGATGAAGGTGCACTACGACTCTTACCGATGACTATTGGTCTCATCGATGGAAGTTGTTCTCGGTGTGATGTCTTGCCAAAAAGAAATAGTCTTGCCAACGGAAGGTGCTTTCACTATGATGTCTGGCCGATAGTGATTTTCTAGGTGACAATTTTGGGTGACGGTATAAATTTTGCAGATCAGTATGATGTCTCACCGATGGTTATAGTCTTGCCGATGGAGGGATGTTGTGGTATAACTCTTGCACACTCGCTATGACCTCTTACTGATAGCAATGGGTCTGTTGTGGACTTTGCTATGACCTCTTACTGAAAGCGGATGTCTTGTCGATGGAGGAATGATGTAGTATAACTCTTGCATACTCGCTATGATGTCTGGTCGATAGCAATGGTCTAGGCGACAATCTTTGACATTGGTATAACTCTGGCCGCTTGCTATGAAGTCTCACCAATAGTTGTATGTCGTGTCGATTGCTACGGTGAATCATTGTAGCATCGTGGAGACATGGCTAGTGTCTCACCGACATGCGATTCAGTTTGAACAACTTTTGACCACCTAAAAATATTATGTCGTGTCTGTTCAACCAATCAGAGGAAGCTAAAGGTGAACTAGTGGTAGTTGGACTGTTGCGGCTATTCTTGTGAGGAAGATCAACAAAGCATAGATGACATGGATCTACTCTAAGATCGAAGGTGATCAATTGGCTCGGTGAATAATGGTGTTCATCTGTAGGGATCTAGGTAGGAAAGATAGATGTTGCTTCTTGAAAGGAGGTCAACTTGTAAAAAGAGCTAGAACAAGAGGAAAGCAGAAAGGAAGAAGCTACGAGGACAGCTGGGATGTCTACTAGCAAAAGTGGATCTACATTAATGACTATACTTCTGAACATTCAAAGCAGCTCTGCAAAGAAGTTCGAGGGAAGACACGAGGGCCATAAGTTAATGCGATGGTTGCAAAAGATCTTAAAGGCCACACCTGGGAGAAATCTCATCGACGTGAATAGGGTATGTGCATTAAATGCATCCTTGACTTTATTCAAACTCTTCTAGGGCCAACTCTACTGCAAACTGACATATATTGTAAACCCTAAAATGGGGCTAATATTTTGAGGGCACGTGTATGTATGGCACTTTTTGCCTCTTTGTAAAAGATTGGGACTTTTACTTTGAAAAAGAGTGAGCTTTTTAGATTGGATCTTTTATCTTCTTTTGGTTCTTCTTCTTCTGGTTAGGGTTAGCAAGTTAGGGTTAGAAGGTAGAGGAACTCAAGAGTAGAAGACAATGATGCATCTTTCAAGTTTTCTTAGTGTAGATAGAGATGATTTGAAGACATGGGTTTTCTATACACTGGTGATTTTGCTAGATTTGTAAATGTTGCTTATCTATTTCACCAATAGTAGTAGCTAGATTTAAATCTACTTCATATTATGCTCTAGAATGGTATTTATCTTGGGTTAATCATTTGCTTTGGAAGGCTTTCAAGGAATGAAATTTTATCTTATGTTTTGTTTAAATGATTATTTACAATCTATTGTTAAAGTTTGCACTATGAATGAATGAAACTATGTATTAATTACAAGTTGATTTTATTCTACAGTTTTACGTTAAGAATTCTTTGGAAGGCAACAAGTCTAATTACTTGGGTGAATTAACGTTCTCTTCAGTTCCAAATCTTTGATCTATCTTTTTATGTTTCTTTAAAACCTTCGGTTAAAGTAGGTTTGAATATATGTTTGATCTTAGAAAAATCCAGAAGCTCAACACCAGCAGGCCCCTTGAACATTATAGTTACATCAACCATTGAGTAAAATCAGCATAGTCGTGAACCGATTAATAGGACCTTGGGAGTTAGGTATCCATGTGTTATCTTTCTCTTTTAGGGGAAACAAAATAGCAATATTCTGTTTACATGTTGCTATTCCATTTTGACCATCAACAGGGTGTAAGAGAAATCTTGCATCACCCAAAAAAAATGTTGTTTCTTTTCAATAAGGGCTAAATTTAGTAGGGTTACTATTTTAGTAAGTTTGTATTTATGCATAGTTGGACAAAAAATCTTACACAGACCTCCAAAATGGTAAATTGAAGCCAATGGAAAATAAATCACTTTGATACCATTTGTCAGTTGAGAGATATTAAAATTTTAATTTTCAAAAATCCTAGTAAAATCTCCATGGTCAATTTTAAGGCACTTAGAGGCTCCGGATGGGACTGAAAATTGGTGGAAAACAAAAGTAGCTAGCCTTTAGGCCCTACTTTCTAGCGAATGATTTCTTGAGAGATTTCCAAAAAGGTATTATAATAGAAAATCTAATGATTGGATCAAAAGTTATGACGCCATGAAGTTGTAATACCAAAATTAATAAAATTTCAAAATATGTTCTTGAGGAAGTTACACTTTCTAGAAGATTCAAGTGTGGTTACACTTTCCAAAAGATTTTAGGGCCATTACACCTTCCAAATAAAGGATGTAAAGGGGGACTACAAGGGGGAGGTGCAGATTTGTAGATTTATGTAATCAGAAATCCCATGTGATGGAAAATATAATGTTGTAATTTCATTTTCATTTTAGCGATAATAGAAAATATTTTCTTTCCTTCTTACATTTTGTTTGTGCCATTATCTATTATTTTTGTGAGTTTTAGATTGTAATGGGAGTACCCTTCATCACAGTTTCTAATCACTTCCTCTTCATAATCCACTTGATGAGTTATTGTGACCTTTGTGAGGAGGTTTTGTCTTATAAAATTCATATGGCCCTTAGGATAAAAAATCCTCACTTCCAAGCCTCAGAGAATATCTTGTCTTAAGGTAATGTTGTAATTCTTCAAAGGTGCCATATCCAACAGGTAATTATTCACATGTTTTCAAGTTAGGTAGAAATGTACCATTTTTTTTTTCTGCATGATATCCTTTTCCATCCACAACATATGCCACATAAATTCTAAAAAGGCTAGACAAAGAGGAACAAATTTTAGCAATATATGTGGGGCATGTGGGCACCCATAAATCCTAATTATTGTGAAATATTGTAGAAAAAACCAATCACCAAAGTTATGAGTATGACCTTGTTCTGGTTTCAAATCCAAGGGCCTCAATTGTTGTAGTATAGGCGTGTGTAATATTGGTGATGAATGGCCATGAACTCTCATAACTCTATAAAAAAGTCATCATGGAACACTACATAATCAAATTTTTTGCATCTACTATCCCATGTATAACACAATCATTGCATGGGAAACAAGTTCCCTTGTTGATCAACCTTACCCAAACACATCCTTTTGGTTCATCTATCTTTGTTTTGGTATAATATCAAGTGGCACTGTAAAGAGTACTGCCTAAATGTTATGGGGGCCCTATTCTCTCTAACTTGTAGGAAGCCTTCATGCAATGCCTTCTCAAGATATGAAGCAAAGTCATATTCAATGTTTCTCTCGAGGTTCTAAATTCTCATAGCCATCATCATCAAACTAATTGGAATTTTTTCTTGTGCATTTGTCCCAAGTACTTGATAGAAAGAAAAATAGGTTTTCTTGAAATAAATTTGAAAATCTTCTACATCCAACGGTTCGATGGTAGAGGGGGAGATAGGTATCACCTTGTTGTTAATACCCCTTTTCATGTATATGGGGATTTCATCACTTTTGCATGTTCTCCTTAACCTAGAATATTCTTCCTCACTCTTTTACAATTCAACCTTAGTGAGGGATTTTTTGTTTAGATTGAAGTATTCAATGATTGCCACTTTTGTTAATAATACTAGCAGTGACCCATCTGTTATCCTCATGGTCCTAGTAGTAGGGTGGTAATTTTGGGCTAGATATCTAATGAACTCCACATCTATGAAGACATTCAATACAATTAGCTTAATTTAAGTCAAATGTTCACAAATTTGATACTGGAATTATCTCTTCCCTCTTTTCATATAAATACCAAAACAATTCCAACCCCCAAACAACAATAAGGGCATCCCTAGAACCATGACTTTTATCCTTGAAAACCTTCTTGTATCCCTTTTTAGCTAAGTTAGGCAACATATCTAAGATAGATTGTTGTAATGATCTCTTTTTACCCTTAGTCTCTTCCTTCTTAGTCTCAAGTTCTCTCTTTTTAAGTGGCATGATACTTAATATTGATCTCTTTTTAACCTTATGCTATTCCTTCTTAGTCTCGAGTTCTTTCTTTTTATGTAGCATGATATCTAGTGTCAACCTCTACTCAAGCTTTCTAAGTGTTTAAATATAGGATTTCAAACAATTCTACGCTTGTGAAGCTACTTCAGTAAGTTTAGTGTACTTACTTGGTATGTGATAGTTGTAGAACTTCACCCTATTGAACTCCTAGCTTCTCGCATGACAATCCTTGCAAATGAATGCCAAAACAATGTTTATTTCTCAATTTTAATGGATTATGAGTTTAGTCATGCCATCATTAATATCAACCTTATGCCAAATATTTTGTGATCAACTCATATTTCTAGTTTGAATATGTGCCATTGATTTTCACAAGATCTGAAGGTTGTTAAGAGTTATACATTTAATACCACAACTAGTAATAATTCCCTAACAGTCTATACCACAACACTACTACCTCTTTCTTTAATTGGTGCAGGATAGCAGGGTCATGAATCTTTTTATTTATCAAACTTACCACTGTACCGCTATCTTGATATTTCTCTATCACAGGATAGCAAGGTGTATATCATTATACCACAAGCTTCCTTATACTTCATCACGGGGCAACAAGACTCTTACCGCACTACTACTCTTTATTATATCCTTCCTTGCAGGGTGGCAGGTTGTTCCCTGCTATAATGCACTATTCGATTTTCCTTTTTGTGGTACTACATTTATAATGTAATTAAGCTCCTTTATACCACCCAACTACACCTTTATTATAATACCCTCAAGGTATTGCAATGAATACTTTTATGTTGTCTATTATATACTGCCAACCCACTAAGGGTTCAAATTGTTGCTACATGATTGCAGTGAAGGAGTTTTATGGATGTAAAATAGTTGGACATGTTTTTTCTTAAGTATATATGATGAATTTTTGGATTTGTATAGGTCTTTTAGTGTTAGTCAGACCTAAAAAAATTATATGTTTGTTTATAGTGGGGAGGCTGAGTAAAAAAAAAGGAATATAAGGGTCGAGGATCAGGTCAAGGAGCTCAAAGTTAATTGTGATGATGGAACTAGGAAAAATTTGAAGGTTCTAACACACCTCATGACAAACTAGAGTATGTTTCTCCTTCATCCTGCTTGTGTTAAGTTTTCATGATTTATTTTCTTGTGAATATATCCCTAAGGAAAATTTGTGTGATACTTGTAATTCTAAACATCTTCTTGTTTTTCTACTACAAATTCTTTTTAATCTGTAAACTAAATTCTATTGTAAGTTTCTATTTGCAATTATTAGTGGATTGGAAAGTCAATAGTTATCAACTTATGAACTCAATAAAGTTTTACTAATTCAAGTTTCTAATTTATACATTATTGTTTGTTTGGAATTCATGAAATAAGGAAAAAGACTGCAAGGCACAAATTAGATGATAGTGATCATAATGCTAAAATTTCAGTGACAAATTATGAGTGCTTTCATAGTGAAACAGTGGCCAAGAATAATGAATATTTATTGTGTCTTGGTTTGACAAATAGTCAAGTTGTAAATCCACTAAGTAGTATGTTATTTTTTTAATAGTGTTTAATAAAATTTTATAGGAAAGAGCTTTATGTATATAAGACATAATATGATATTTTTTTTGTTTTATAGGAAATAAAAAGAGTGCAAGGAAAATGTGGAGAAAAAGAAAAAGGAAAGAAAAAATATAGTTTTTCCATCTTGTAGAAGCCAACACATTTGTGATTCAACAAATGCAATTGGTGAAAACAATAGTTGTGATGATGTGCAGCCTGATATAGCACATGGTGGTGTGCAGCCTAATATAGCACATGGTGATGTGCATTCTGATATAGCACAAGGTGATGTGTAGCTTGATATAGCACATGGTAATGTGAAACCTAATATAGCACATGGTGATGTGTAGCCTAATATAGAATATGGTGATGTGAAATTTCATGATGATCTCTTAGCACAAAGTCTAAGAGAGATTATTGAACAACATCAGAGCAAAGGAACAACAAGTTTGCAAATAATTTATTCAACATTAAAGGATGTATTTGAAGTGAAATATATGGAGATATGTAATGATCTACCTACTGTTCCCACACCTAATGTGGCCAAGTAGCATGAAGTTTTGGTTAATGAAAGTCTACCTCCCTTGGAATTCCCTGAGGTTCTATTATTTCTGGAATTTGGACCTCTCATAGAATCTGGTAGGGAGCAGATTACTTGAATGTGTTTTTTCACTAAATTCACCTGCCCATGGATTCCCAAAGAATTATATAATCATTGTCCATTCCATCTAAGCTTAGATCCATTGAAACTTTTTCCTCATATTTAATCTATTCATGAGTTTTAAAGAACAAAAATTTGAATGAAATAAAAGTCTCCTTCGCAAACTTCATATCATGGATGCAATCATATTGATTCTTTGATAATCTATTGACATATGTGGATTACCATATCCATAAGACAAGCCATTCATTTAATAAATCATCATAGTCCCTATAATATGTGGAAAAATTATGGCTTTCATGATATCTTTCTCTTATTCTCCATTAACTATGACTATTGAAACAACAAGCACACCTATCCATTATTGTCATGATCCTTTGTATCTTCCCCTATCTACACTTTCATCAATCGAGACCTATAGATAAAAATAACCTACATCCATTGAGATACATAGTTTTGATGTGATATAGAGGGTCTGGTACTTTGAAAGAAACACAAAGATTTCAAGGAACTTAATGATGCAATCTCAACCCTTCTTCAGGCACCCTGGTGGAGACAAACCTCAATAATGCACCAAATGACTTATTTGCCTTCCTTATGGACCAAAACCCTAGGAACACTCTTAAGAGACCCAAAAAAAACTTGTTTTGAATGATTTCAAAGCCCAACCCTTTGACTTAGACACAAAACCAGTTTTTCACCTTAACTAGGCTACTAGCCCAACTAGGCCTCTAGTGAAGGATTTTTGACTTTGCACTCAAACTTTCCAAAGGAACCTCAAAAATAATGATTGAACCATATGTGGTTTGTGATCATACATAACATATTAGATTCTTGATGGCACTTGTTTTGGAGCACACCAATCAAAAATCTGTTGTTTCCTCCAATTTAGGCCTAATTATCCCACTTTTTCAAAGAAACCCCCTTTAAACTCAACCCCTGACCATGAAACTTTCAAAAGTCCCTTAAAATGACTCAAAACCAAGGATTTCAAGTTTTTAGGCCTCTATGACACCTCTAACATGCTCAAACACAAAACCCTCCTTAACTTGCCTCAAAAACTAGGGCTTCTTGAAAACTAACCTTCCAATCACTTCCAGAACTTGCTCATTAACTCTACACCATTAGAAAAACATATTTAGTCTATCCCAACTCAAAAAAATTCCCCTCATTAAGGCAGATCTTCTGCTGCTATACCCTTGCCTCCAACTTCAAGCACTTTGCATTGTGAAATATTGGTGTACACCTCAATATTCTTCTTCCCTGCACATTAGTTTGTTAAATATGTATGTTACATGTTAGGAATGATCCATTTCATAGGTCATAGCAGCATTCTACCTTTAAATGGATCAATCATCCATGCAAACCACCAAAACTAGTGAAAATTTTGTGTTATTCTTGAGGACAGTCAGCAATATGTTACAAAAGCTGATTCCTAACGTCTATCAGATCATTCAAGAGGTTAATTGAAAGTAAATACAGGTTCTTAAACCATACAATTGATTAGAAATTCAAAAGTAATCAATAGATCATCAAAAAGACTCAAGAAAATGCAAGAAAATTGTGTTTTTTCACTATTTCCTGTAGCAGTCCATACAGTCACTTCTCCAAACGCCCAAACTCTATATAAATGATTATTTTGGCTTTGTATATCCTTTACCCAACTGATCCAACCATTTAGGATTGATTAAGTTGCATAAAAGTGATTAAAACCCTTAAAAGCTAGTTACCCGCCCAAATTGGAATTCAAATATTTGAATTTCCAAACTTACATTTTATTATTTCCCACTAACTAGAAACATTAAAAACCATTACATTATTATTTTTCAACCTTATTTGACACCATTAAATCATTATAAACCTACCTAATCTCCTATAACATGATTGTTCCCTTTATATTGCAATTTGGTCGTAGGATCCTTATTAGGACCCTTAGGACTTTTGACCTCTTTAATGTGTTCACCCATTCCAAAGGCCATTATAGGCTCCAAGATATCATAATTGATGCTTTGAGGTGATTGATAGGTCTTCAAGATCCCTGCATTCTCCTATCTCCTGAAGAGTTCCTTGAAGAGCTTCGGTGCTCCTGCACCATTCTCCCCAAGAAAGAAAGAGTTCTTGCCCCAAGAAGCATCCAACTTGTTGCTGCCATAATACTCCTTGTTCCTGTATGTTTGTACCTTCTGATTACCAAGCATGAAATCTCCCAAAGTTACCATTTTCCTTTTCTTCCAACCTGCATTCATGTCACTCAACATGTTAGTGTCAAAAATCTGTTTTGTTTGTCCTTTTTGCTGCTTGATAACAACCTATCCTTGTACCTTGTTTCTGCCTTTATTCCACTCATTTCCTTGTGAAAGAACACCACTCCTATTACCCTCAACAATAGGGCATTCAATACTCCCAATCTTAATACTGTCTAAGTCCCAAATATTCTGATTTTTAGGATTGTACTCTTCATATATCTGCTGCAACTCATCATTCCTCTTCCAACCAGTATCTTCCCCTGTCTTACCTATCTTACCCTGCTTATTCACCTGCAAATGTTTCTCAAAAAAGATCATAAAAATTTCATTTGACTACTCCAAAGGCAAAGGCACTAATTTATATCTAACATCTCCTTTATGCACCAAATATGTATTATGGAATCCATCATGCAATGTCCTTCTAGCATACTGCCATGGTCTCCCCAAGATGATATGACCACAAGTCATTGGAATGACATCACAAAGCACCCTATCATGATATGATCCATTTGAGAAATCTACATAAGCCCTCTTACAAATCTCTACATGCTGTCCTTGAGTTACCCAAGTGGCCTTGTAGGGAGTAGGATGATCAAATGTTTCAATCCCTAACTTGGTTATCATATCAAATGAAACTAAATTGCTATGTGACCCTAAATCTATGAGCAATCTGCAGATCTTACCATGACTGAGATAATTTGTTTTGAAAATAGTTACCTTTGGTTCTTGATGAAGTCTTTCTCCTTGCTTGATCATAAGAAACTCACCATCAGTCACAGGGTCTGCCATGAATGTTTTTGATTCCTCCTTCTTGTACCAAGTTAGCTCTCCTTTCTCTTCCTTTATCAGCTTGTTCCCATTTAGGACACTTGAAGGAAGGATGCCTTGGTTCATTGCAATTGAAACATCTACCTGTGAATGGTCCTCTACCTTGTCCAAATTTTCCTCCTCCTCTAGGAGTGTATCCACCTCTTTGATCAGAAAATACCCCTTTGCCTTTGTCATTGCTGCTCTTGTCATTGCTGCCTTGTCCTTGTTCTCTATTACCTCTTCCACCATTTCTTGATCTTTCTTGCTTCCTCTTCACCTTTTCTTCTACTCTAATGGCCAATTGAAAACATTCTCCTAATGTCCTTGGCAATTGCAAACCAATCTCATCTTGTAGATTGTACCTCAAGCCATTGATGTACCTGGCTATTTTCTCATCCTCTTCTTCATAACCTCCTCTGATACTAAGCTTGTGAAATTGCTCAATATAGGACATAACATCCAAGTCCTTTTGCTTTAAATTCTACCTCATCCTTTTCACATGAATGGTATAATCAGATGGTAGGAACTGCTCTTTGACCAAACTCTTCATCCTTGCCCATGTAGAGACTTTTTCCAATCCTCTAGCCATCCTATCATTCTAAAAACTAGTTCACCATGTCAACGTTGTGCCTCTCAACTTGGTTTTGGAAAACATAACCTTCCTCTCTTCATCCATCTCCTCAAACTCAAAATAGTTCTCTAAGGCATCAAGCCATCCTAACACCTCCTCACTATCCATCTTCCCTTGATAGATAAGAAAATCTATGTGGCTCTTTCCTCCATGACCTTGTACTGCCTTCAACAATCTTAGTAACCTCCTTTCCTCAGGGTCCTCTGTCTCATCTGCTTGTTGTTCCTGATTTACCTTCACATGCTCTTCATCTTCATCATTGTCTTCTTGGTCTTCTTGCTCTTCTCTCCTCCTACTCCTCTCAAGGTTATTTATCCTTGCTTGCATGGTCTCTCTCTCCCTTCTCCATTGCCTTTCTTCTCTTGCTCTGGCCTACTCTTTTTATGCTTCTTGTTCCCTTCATTCTCTTCTCTCCCTTTCCAAGTTTTCCTTCAACTCTTCCAACTCTCTTGCCAATTGATTTTTTGGTGCCATTGTTGTTTCTCCAATCCCTAAAGGACCTACTCACGGCTCTGATACCACTCTAATGTAGAGGGTCTAGGACTTTGAAAGAAACACAAAGATTTCAAGGAACTTAATGATGCAATCTCAACCCTTCTTCAGGCACCCTGGTGGAGACAAACCTCAATAATGCACCAAATGACTTATTTTCCTTCCTTATGGACCCAAACCCTAGGAACACTCTTAAGAGACCCAAAAAAACTTGTTTTTAATGATTTCAAAGCCCAACCCTTTAAATTAGACACAAAACCAGTTTTTCACCTTAACTAGGCTACTAGCCCAACTAGGCCTCTAGCGAAGGATTTTTGACTTTGCACTCAAAATTTACAAAGGAACCTCCAAACTAATGATTGAACCAAATGTGGTTTGTGATGATACATAACATATTAGATTCTTGATGGCACTTGTTTTGGAGCACACCAATCAAAAATCTGTTGTTTCCTCCAATTTAGGCCTAATTATCCCACTTTTTCAAAGTAACCCCCCTTTAAACTCAACCCCTGACCATGAAACTTTCAAAAGTCCCTTAAAATGACTCAAAACCAAGGATTCCAAGTTTTTAGGCCTCTATGACACCTCTAACATGCTCAAACACAAAACCCTTCTTAACTTGCCTCAAAAACTAGGGCTTCTTGAAAACTAACCTTCCAATCACTTCCAGAACTTTCTCATTGACTCTACACCATTAGAAAAACATGCCCCTCATTAAGGTAGATCTTTTGCTGCTATACCCTAGCCTCCAACTTCAAGCACTTTGCATTGTGAAATCTTGGTGTACACCTCAATATTCTTCTTCCTTGCACATTAGTTTGTTAAATATGTATGTTACATGTTAGGAATGATCCATTTCATAGGTCACAATAGAATTCTACCTTGAAATGGATCAATCATCCATGAAAGCCACCAAAACTAGTGAAAATTCTGTGTTATTCTTGAGGACAGTCAGCAATATGTTACAAAAACTTATTCCTAACATCTATCAGATCATTCAAGAGGTTAATTGAAAGTAAATACAGGTTCTTAAACCATCCAATAGATTAGAAATTCAAAAGGAATCAATAGATCATCAAAAAGACACAAGAAAATGCAAGAAAACTATGTTTTTTCACTATTTCCTGTAGTAGTCCGTACAGTCACTTCTCCAAACGCCCAACCTCCGTACAAATGATTATGTTGGCTTTGTATATCCTTTACCCAACTGATCCAAACGTTTGGGATTGATTAAGTTGCATAAAAGGGATTAAAACTCATAAAAGCTAGTTATCCGCCCAAATTGGAATTCAAATATTTGAATTTCCAAACTTACATTTTATTATTTCCCACTAACTAGAAACATTAAAAACCATTACATTATTATTTTTCAACCTTATTTGACACCATTAAAGCATTATAAACCTACCTAATCTCCTAGAACATGATTGTTCCCTGTTGATGGTGTTTTTTGCACAGCAACAACTCAGACAGAATGCAATATTCTATCTCTCTTGAAAGGTTATCTTCAATAATAAATCATCAAAAATTACCCCAAGGTCTCTCGGGTGTTAGGTCATAATAGTGCATAAACAACTTAGATAAAATGTGAAATGCTGGTAATCACAATCGGACCTTACTACAAGCAAACTGTATCTTTCCACCTATCAGATCTTGCAATTTGATGATCTTAAATCCTAAATCTAACTGGATAATAAAGAAATAGCAAAAGACAAGGGTGCAAGGATATAATAGAACCTAAACTACTCCTAGGGTGAACAATGTAAACAACAGATATTTGGAATGGACCTATCTCAACTAACCAGTTCTTGATCAACCCACAATGAAATCTTACAAGAACAGTGCAATCTTCTAAGGTGTTTAAATTTTCAAATCATAGACATTCATCTACAATCGAACTTAAGCACATTGAATATATGGTCCAGGTTGACTTCACCAGCCTACTACAATCAGATAGTTACTGGGAGTATAGACTAGAGATAGCTACAAACATTCCAAATATGAAATCATAAACATCATGCATCCAACTGAAACTGATTTATTTCTGAATACTAAACCCTAGATTTCCAAGAAATTTGAAAGATAGAACAAAAGAACCACGCAAGATGAAATAACACAAGAGATTTCACCAGGAAAACCACAATGTCTTCAATTGTATTAATCACCAAAATGCTGCAACAATTCAACTGTTCTAATACAGAATTTGCTTCAAGAAACTGAATATTACTTCTAAGGAAAATGCTCTAACTATTGCTTTCACTTCTCTATTACTGTCTAGCTAATGTCTAACCCTTTACAATGAGGCAAGAATGTCTATTAATAGCAAATCCCAAGGTATGTCAGCCCAGCCAAACATTTTTACAAAATAATAAAAACCGCCAAAATAGTTTGGCCAAGGAAAAACAAACTAAGGCACACATTAAATGCCATCATCCAGGTCGGCCTTGACACAATCCTCAATGCAGTCCCATCCAATGCATGCCCCGTGATAATAGGGAAGCACAAATCTCAAAATAAGCATCAACCTCTTCTTCCCTTATCCTTTCTTCCCTAACGAACCCTGCACCCTCAAGAATGTTCCATCCAGCTCGGTGACAGGTGGCAAAGGTAATACCCTAAGCTGACATTTAATTGAATTAATTTCCTCCTTGGACTGATCAACAATTTTCTTCCAATCCTCCCTGTTGGCCATATACTTGTCCATCACTGCCATGTAGGTGGCTGCATCATCAAGCTGGTGGCCGGTGACAACTCCTTCTGCATCTGGGGCACAAACTTCATGCCACCATTCCTTCAGTTGTTCCAAGCTTAGATATTTAGGAGATATCTTCTTCCTACCTGTCATTATCTCAAAGAAGGTGATGCATCTGCCATATACTATAGTAAGCTCACTGTCAATTGATTTCCTTCATTTTTGTATCTTCTTCAGAGCCTTCTGCCTAATTTGTAGTGCCTCAAACCACTCCCAAGGTCCATCCAATTTGGAGGAGGGAAGGATACCATCCTTAGCTAGCTGCTCCTTGCCATGTCCTATGATGACCTTCGATTTCTACAGCAAAAGATCCATGTCCTCCTTATCCTATGACAGTACTTGCTCCAACAGCTCTTTGGCCCAGACTGCGTCCTTCCCAACAGACAAAATGTCCTTGATGGTATCATCTCCTTACATTTGTACACTCGCCAGCCAGTCTATTGCAGCTTGAGCTAAGGCTTTTAATTTCTCAATTCCGGAGATGGTTTCCTTGGGCAGAAAACTGGGAGTAGCAGATGAAGAAGGATGGAGTGACTGCAAGGGTTTCATCACTTCCTCCAAACATTTCTTTAGTCTCTCATTCTCTCTCCTTACCTCATGTTTGGTTTGAGTTTCCTTCCTCAACCTGCCCACAATTACCACACTAGACCCCTCAAACTCCTCAATATCTTGCTCCATGGAGACTGGCCCGAGGTTGATAGTCTGAATATTGTAGTCTTGACCAGTGACTTCCTCTCTTGTTTTATCCGCGGCAGGAGTGGCAATGTGGACAACCCTGTTATGTGTTTCATCTCTTTCCACCCTTGAGATCACCTTTGCTGCCTTCTTTTTCTTCCCCTTACCAATCTTCGACAGCATTTCATCCCAGTCCAAGGGGGTATCCTTAATAATCACTTGTTTTTTTCTTGCAAGCTCCTTCTCTAGCCAATCCAGGGCTGTAGGGTCAATCTAGATTTCTTCTGTTCTGACATCCTCTGGCTACTCTGTCACCTTTTCCTCTTCCTCTGTAGTTGCCTTATCATCCTCCTTCTCTAGAAGCCACTCACTTTGATCAATTTCCTCAAGTTCTACCTCTGGATGCACTGGTGACGAGGTCTTAGCAGGGATATTTTCCTTCGGCTCAGGCGATCCGTGGCCTCTGTCACTTTTCAGAGAGTCTTCGTATTGTACCAAAGGAGAAGTATGATGTTCCTCCTCTTCCACCTCTAGCTCTGTTGCTTCACTAAATAGAGTCCCCTCCTTGAAGGGCTCTGCTTCTCCGCTAGTCTCCTGTTCCCCCAGAATTTTTGGCTCTGGTATGCTTGATAGAGGAGAAATAGCCTTGGGTGGTTCCACAACTGGTGGTCTCGGAGGAGATTCCTTCTTCTGCATAGTATCCTTCAGAGAGGGAGTTCTAGATCTCCTAGTATAAACCTTGGCTTTCTCCCCTCCAGAACTCTCCACGTCAACAATTGGAGGCTCATCACTCGAAGTAGCCTGATCTTTCTTCTTTGTAGTCCTTGTTGTTCTGGTTTTTTTTGGTGGTGGAGGAGCATATTCCTCTTCCGCTTTCTCCATCTCCTCCTCATCAGAGGACTTGCTAATTGTCAAGGTCTTCCATCTTCACTTCCCTTTCGGTTTCCTCTTCGTTTTAGGCTCAACTCCCTTGGGACCCCTGACCTTGATCTTGAAAGGGGAGCTCTTCACTATTTTCCCTTTGGAATCATCCTCCCCGGATTCCCCATCAATTCAAAAGTACAAGCTACCTTTGCACTTTCCAATTCCCAAATTTTATGTTTTATCCAAGATGAAGTGAATTTCATGACAGGAGCCATCAAATCCTCTAACTCTGTAACTTCATTCTCATTCTAGTCGATATCCCCGACTGGCCTGTCCTTTACTGCATCATAAGCGTGGTCCTACACCAAATTTCTGTCATCCTCCAGTTGATCCAGGATCAACTTGACATTGTATTGCCTAACTGCCTCCACCAGAAGCCTAGAGTATCTCTTCTTTCTCGCCTCAAGGTCATCCTTGATATTGACCCAATAATCTTCCAAGTCATCTTTGTGCCTGTATTCCCTGGTAGCCTTCTTCTGTGCTTCTCCTGTTATATCAAAATTCATCCTTTTAGAATGGAAGGGGAAACCATATGCTGCCAATTCTTCTCCTGTAGTATGGGCTGATTGAATAGAGGGGCACATTTCTGCCACACCAATCCCGAGAGGGAAGTCTCCACCAAAGCCTGTCTTGTGCTTTTCCCTTTTCACAACGGCATCAAATTCGCAGATCTGCCTCACAGCCTCCAACAAAACAAGGTGATCAGTGGGATACCGAGGCAACCTATACGGAGCAACCGGGCATCCATCAACTCTGAGGTAGGTGAATGTGGGGAATTGGATGAACTAGGCTCCATAGTTCTTTACTAGCCCCTTGGCTCCATCGGATAATCTCATGTGTTTTGCATTCTGGAGCGTTCGGGTGATATGCATTGTAAATGCATCA
The DNA here is from genome assembly GCA_007258455.2 of Sequoia sempervirens. Classification (NCBI taxonomy): domain Eukaryota; kingdom Viridiplantae; phylum Streptophyta; class Pinopsida; order Cupressales; family Cupressaceae; genus Sequoia; species Sequoia sempervirens. The sequence goes on from VDFB02073363.1 coordinate 120,850, forward strand.
TTGGCCCTTCTGTAATCTTTATGCCCCAGGTGCAACTCTGGGTAGACCTCATAAATGATATCATGTCCAAGTGTTCCCTTCGGATTCAAACCCTTGTATGGGTAGGAGATGGCCAACACATACATGATATAAGAATACATAGTAAACTTCTTGGCCTCTAGGACATTCCTCAATTGCTTGTCAATTTCAGCACTGATGAGCCCTGCCCAGTGATAATTGGTCCCTTGTCCAATTTTGGTGATCACATGGACCATCAAACTTTCTAACACTCCTGCACTTTTCAATCCTACCACCCTGCTCAGAAGTGTGATGGCATCATATACATCTGACCTGAACTTAACCCTATGCAACTGCTTGGGCAACTTAGAATGGTGAGATTTTGGCTTCTCTAGCCATGAATTGATTATCTGCTGAGCTTTGACTGGCTCATTCTCATAGTAGGTTCTGGCGGTGTCTATGTTTAGAGCACACACTGAAGGAAGATCAGGCATGCTAAAAGCCTGTGCAATAGAGGCTGGACTGAAGTTGGCCAGGACCCTTCCCTCGGTGCTGACCACCCGCTGTGTATCAAAATCATATTGCCTGGCACATTCCAAGATCAACTCGTAACACTGAACTGCTGGAGGGAAACCTGCCACATGAACTAGTCCAGAGTTCATCATTCCTTGCCTCAGGGCTGACTGATCCTTCTCAGCCGTTCTCTGCTTAAACTCCTCATATTTCTAGGCCCCAACATTGGTATCAGATACCTCGGCCCACACAGAAGACACTTTGCTCTCGGGAAGTTAGTTCTTCATATCCAGTCTTAGTCGCTCTGCCTCCAAAATGGATGACGCCCTTGTGCCACCCTTAGCCTTTCCAGCAGTAGCTTTGCTTGATTCGGCCTGCACATCCAAAAATCATCATTAGTATTCAATTTTTGTTCATATTCCAATCTAAAAGGTTAGCACAAATCATATAAATCAATCAAAATCCATTGCCAACTGCTAATCCTTTGAGATCCAGAGAAACAAAGTAGTCCGGGAAAATATCGCTATCTGGGAAAATACCATCGGGGCAGAATTTTAGAGAAATCCAACCCAGACAGATTCATGTCACCAAAGCATCATTAGTCAAATAGATCGTTAGTACGGATGAAAGATTGAATGATAACCATAGAATTCACTCATTGGCAACAAGAAATAAGCATTTAACAACCGTCCCATTAATCCTATCATCGAAACATCAAAAAGGACACAACCAGACAGGAAATCCAGAAAAATTTGGACGGAATAGATTTTTGCAGACGACTTAAAATGTTTCGGTAATAACCCCAGTCCGTGGAATAAGCCCAAACTGGGAAAATCCGAAAGCAGCAGAATTCCGCGAGAACCTCAGAAACCCGAAAAATGACGAAACGCTAACCAAAATTCAAATGAGCACGGGATCTACTCTACCTGAGTTCCAATGGTTTCGAAACTGACAATAATCAACAAAACTCAGTAGGCAAAGGATTTCAACTTCTCAAAAGCACTCAAAGGATGAATCCCCATATGAAAACAATGATGCCCTAATCTGAATAACTAGACCTCCACCATTAATATCAGAGCAAGCTTTAAGGTTTAAAGTATCAGCTAAGGATTTACCTAAAGCACTTCGAATTTTCACAAGACGGGGAAGTCAACATGATATAGGGACAAAATCGCTCAAACATAATGAAATCCCTGTTCTAGGCCGAACACCGAGGAAAACCCTAACTTTGCCCAATAGCAAATTTTGCACTAAAAGAGCAAGCAATCTAACCCAGAACCCCATCTAATGGATACATATGTCATCTAATGGATAAATAGCGCTCATAGCGCACGGGAAATAGGGTTCTATAACAAAAGACAGGTCAAACCCTGACTCTATAAATATGAAATCAAAATCAAGCAAGGGCCGACCCAACATTAACAACACCCAACGTAGAAACCCTCAATCACCACGCAAGCAAATGGAAGGGCAATGATAACATACCATGGATTGATGTGGCTGAAATTCGAGCTCGGAAAGATGACCTCCGCAGTAAACACATCCAAGCAACGAAAACCCAGACACTGGCACTCAAGCAATCCTCACGCACACGAGCCAAGATCGATCCTCAAAGCTCAAATGGAAATTCGTAATCGCCAGAGAAAAAGCAAGTGAATAGATGAACTCAGAATGATGCTTGAAATTCCCTAAATCTGCCCTTATACCCACTTGAGCAAAGGTACCTCGACCATTAATGCGCGACAAGACATTTCTGACAAGTCCGGGAACCTGAGCCCAGAACATAATTTCAGAAAATCCCAAGATGCGCGGAAACACAGATTTCATGGAAATGCAGAAACTGGGGAAATGAGGAAGATAGGGATTTTGGCCAAGTCTGGGAAAATCCACCAGGACCGGAAAATCCTGAGATCAAGCAGAAACCCAGAATCGGAGAATCCTGCCAGAAACGGACAAAGAACCATGGCCCGGGAAAATCCGCAGGAGCTGGAAAATCCCGGGGTCAGGTGAAAACCCGGAGTTCACTTAGGATTCAATTTCAATCAATTCCTTCCTCAAAGCAAGTTCAAAGCCAGCAAGACTAACATGTCAAGACCCTAAAATGATAAGTCCAATAAAACCAAAGTCAAGGACACCAGAAAAGAGAGTCCCTACTCCAAGTGGGGCGTGTGTGCAAAAACTGCGCAACATTCCCTTTATATTGCAATTTGGTCCTAGGATCCTTATTAGGACCCTTAGGACTTTTGACCTCTTTAATGTGTTCACCCATTCCAAAGGCCATTATAGGCTCCAAGATATCATAATTGATGCTTTGAGGTGATTGATAGGTCTTCAAGACCCCTGCATTCTCTTGTCTCCTAAAGAGTTCCTTGAAGAGCTTGGGTGCTCCTGCACCATGATGCTTACAAACCAACCAAGAGAATGGTTAACCATCACCACCCTCCATTAAAGGCAAATTTTTCCCACTATGTAATTTCCTTCAAATTTATCATTTAGCTTTCTTTCCCTATGATTATTTCTAGTATGACTTCACCACTCTATAGTGCATTCAACCTATGTGTTTTGTTTCCATCAACTTACTTGCACAGTCATCATATCATTTCCCTCACAGTGCTCAATTTTCATAGAAAACTTGCATTCCTTGACTAGTTTCAATTTTTACATTTAATATTTTGATGAACTATGAGCATTCACGATTCACCACTTTGCAGAATTCACCCATGTACGAGTTTATTGAACCTACACTTTTTCGTGGATTTCTTGTTACTCTGAATCTCCCTAGGCTTCATCAATACCTAATTTTTTTTACTGGTTAATGTTCTAAGCATCTACACAACATGATTAGGATTGGAGTGATAATATAAAATTCTATATAAATGAGAAACCAGACCAATCGTGCCATGATTAAATAGTAATGATCTGTGAGAAACTAGTGCACAACATTATGTAGGGAAGTAAGTGAGAATTTTAGATTTACACTAAGGTACTAGAGGATTCATCCTTCAAATCATAAAATCAAAATGTAATTGAAAGATCTTGAAGTCCCTACATATATAAACTAGCTTTCTCACACAATCGTGCAATAGTAGGATGATCATAGTTACTAAAAATTTCATTTTCCAAGATATCATTAGCAACATTAAGAGAGTGACCAAATTAATATCAAGAACCTTAGACCTGAATGAAATACATTGAATCAAGCACTTATATTCCATTGGGAAGAACAATACTAAAACTACAAGATGCAAATGCAAAGAAAAAGAGGGTCCCCACCTCTGGTGGGGTGTGTGTGTAAAAAATGTACAAGAAATGGTGACTCTATTGGGGACATGCTCTAGAGAATTTCAATGAAAAATTGGAATCAAGAACCAAAAATATAATCCTTACATTAGGTCAACCAATAAACTAAAGGCTCAAAATCAATGAATAAGCTAGCCCTTCTTGTCCTAGAAATCTAAGTATGTGTAGATGTATTAATTTTCCTCCCTAACCTACTACGGAAACCAAGTTCAGTCAGGTTAAGCTACATGAATGATTCTAACTTCAAAAGAAACATAGATAGAGCCTCACTATCAGTCAAGCATCCATAGCCCTGACAAGGTTATCACTATGTTTCTCTTGAACATAGTTCTACTACTAGTTGGGCATCCATGGCCCTAGTAGAGGTATTTGAATCCTCCTAAAAAGTTGAATTTTCATTTTATTTTCAATATTCTCTTTCTTTTTATTATTTTCTGATGTTTTCTTCTCTTTTCATTCTTTTCTATCAACCTTGGTGTAAGCAAGGTGGTCAACACACATTGCCAAACATAAAACAATATGATTCAAACAAGGAAATCTTCCCTTGAACACACAAACACCCAATTGTCCCTTAAGACACCACTAGAGGCTTCTAGCCTTCAAAAATCAACAAAAGGAGATATATTTTTTAGAACGCCATACAAAGTCCTAAAAAACATCAATTTAGTCTTCCCATAGAACCCAAACAAAACTCCCAAAAGATTCCAAGTGACTTCTATTGATGGTGTTTTCTGCACAGCAACAACTCAGACAGAATATGATATCCTATCTCTCTTGAAAGCTAAATCTCTATCAGCAAGCCTCAAGAGATAACCCAAAGGTATTAATGTCAGGTCTTGACAATGCATATGATAAATGTGAAAATGTTGGTAATCACAATGGGACCTTACTACAAGCAAAACACTGAATCGACTTTATCAGATCTAACAATCTGATGATACTTTAATCCTAGATCTAACCTAATAATCAAAAAAATGGAAAAAGATAAGGGTTTCAAAGAGATTTTAAATCTAATGCTACTCCTAAGATTAATAATGCAAATGATAAACACCGAAATGGACCAATCCCTCAAAACTGATCTCTATTTGACCCAGATAAATCTGCAATCTTGTAGAAACAATGCAATCTTCTGAGGTGTTGAGATTTTCAAATCATGAGCATTCACTCAAACAACCCTATTGTAGTTGAAATGAATAAACCCTCACAATCGAACTTAAGCACAATGAATATGATAGTCCAGGCTAACTTTGCAAAGCAACTAACAATCAGTTGGTTGTGAAAAGTATGGACTGAAGGATTGCTACAACATTCAAGTATCAAATCACAAATATTATTGAATCAAATCTAATCTAAATATTAACCTTATCAAAGCAATCTTAAAGATAAAATGACAAGAACCATGCAAGACAAGAGAAAACAAGTATGGCACCAAATCACAATGTTGTTTCTTGTATTCAAATTATCCACTATTACAACAATTCAAGCTTTCTGTTACAATATTTGCTTAAGAATACCTACTTGCTAACTTGCTGCTAACTACTTAACTTACTTCTAACTAGCTCTACTCTATATCAATCTCTATATTCTAATTACAAATTCTAACCCTTACAAATGAGGCCAAATGCCCAATATATAGAATCCCCAAGAAAAACCCATCGGCCAAGCAAGAGCTTCGTGGCATTAATGGCACAACAAATCGGCCAAGAGAAACCCACAATCAGTCAAATAAGCATTAAATGCATGTTCCATCCAAGTCAGCCTAGGATCCGTAGTGCAGTTCAGACCAATGCATGGGAAGATAATAGGGAAGCACAAATCACGCCGACGCCTATCATTAGCTCCCTTCCCTATTATATCCATTTGGCTCTTCATGTACTTTCAAGAATGCCTCATCCAGGTTGGCCATAGGTTGCAAAGGTAAAACCCTAAGTCGATTCTCAATGGATGCAATCTCCTCTCTTGACCGTTTGACCAACTTATCCCAATCTACCTTATACGTTAGGTATTTGTCAATAACTGCAAGGTAGGTGGTTGCATCATCCAGCTGGAGCTCCAAAATAGGACCATCATCAAGCAGTGCATAAACATCGTGCCACAACTTCCTCAATTGCTCCAAGCTCAAGTACTTGGGTGCAATCTTCCTTCTTCCTGTCATAATTTCAAAGAATGCAATGGAGCCATTATATACACCGTTTATGGTATCATCAATCTACCTTCTTTGTTTATAAATCTTCTTCAACACTTTTTTCCTAATCTACAATGCCTCATACCACTCCCATGGTTCAGCAGCTCTAGAGGAAGGAAGGATTCTGTCACTCACCAATATGTCCTGGGTGTTCTCCATGATATTCCTGGTTTTCTGCAGAAGGAGATCTGTATCTTCCTTATCTTGTGCTAACACCTATTTCAACCACTGAGTTGCCATGATGGCATCCTTCCCAGTTGACAGAATCTCCTTAATAGCCTCATCACCCTTTATTTGAACCCCTTGCAACCAATTCCTAGTGGCAAGGGTGGAAGCTTTCATCCTTTCTAGCTCGATGATGGTCTCATGAGGTAAGGTCTTACAACAGAAACTAAGGGATTAATAGATTGCAGGGGCTTCATTAATTTTTCCAAGCACTTCCTTAGATTTTCATTTTCTTCTTTTAGCTCCTGCTTGGTCTTCATTTCTTTCCTCAAACTACCCACAATAACTACACTAGAATCCTCATAATCTTCAATGTCCTACTCGACCGATGTAGGTCCTAGGTTGAAATTCTGAATATTGTAGTCCTTTCCAACCACATTATCTCTATTTTTACCTAGAGCAGGGGTGGCAACATATAAAAATCGATCATGAGCTTCATCTCTTTCAATCCTTGAGATCACCCTAGCCTTCTTCTTACCTTTATCTTTTCCAACTTTGCCTAGTATTGCATCGCAATTCAGTGGACTATCTTCCATAGCAACCTGTCTCCTCTTTATTTCTCATTCCAGCCACTCTGAAATAGTGGATTCCAATTGCACCTAGCTCTGCCCTACTCCTCCTTATTGATCTCTAGATGTCTCCTCACTCAAATTTTGTTTATCAAGAATTTCATCTATTTCACTTTCCTTCCCCTCAGCATGCTCTTCTTCATGTATAGGTGAGGGAACCTTCACTATTTCCTCTTCTTGTGGAGGGACCTCTTCAGTTCTGATAGGGGAATCCACATGTGCAACCATAGGGGATTGCATTATCTTTTCAATTTCTGCCTCTGCACAATGGAGATCACCTTCATGAAATTCCTCTCCCTCAGTATCCGCATGATCCTCTACATCCTTTGACTCACTAGGCCTACCTTGAGCTCCATGAGCGGAAGGCACATCATCATGTTGTTCCTCATGAGAAACCACCAGAGGGAGATCTGCTTCAGGCACACTATCCCTGGGAGAAGGGATCCTAGACCTCCGTGTATACACACTGGCCTTTTCCTCTGAACTTTTGATATTCACCACCAGTAGGTCTATCCTTTACTGCTTCATAGGCATGATCCTAAATTAGGTTTCCATCATCCTCCAATTGATCGAGAACTACCTTTACATTATACAATCGAATTGCATCCACTGGGAGTCAAGAGAACCTCTTCTTTTTGACCTCATACTCATCACTTCAATTGGCCCAATAGTCTTCTAGATCAACCCTATGACTATAATCTTTGTTGGCCTTCTTTTGGGCTTCTCTGGTAATATCAAATCTGGATCTCTTAGAGTGGAAAGACAATCCAAGAGTACTCATTCCTTCTTCTGAAGCTTGGGCATAACCAATGGAAGGACAAACCTCTCTAGTGCCGATCCTTAAGGGGAAATCTCCACCAAATCCTATCTTGTGCTTGTCCTTCTTGACAATAGCATCAAAGTCACAAATCTGCCTAGTTACTTCCAACAATATAATGTGATCAGTAGGGTATCTTGGAAGTCTATATGGGGACCTCTAGCAACCATCAATCCAAATGTAGGAGAAGGTTGGGAATTGTACAAACCAAGCTCCATACTTCTTGATAAGTTCTTTAGCTTGGTCTGAAATCCTTGCATGCTCTGCTTCATGAAGCATTCTGGTGATATACATGGTAAATGCATCATTTTCCCTCCTATACTCTGAGCTCCCTATATACAATTGAGGGTAAACCTTATAGATAATATCCTACCCGAAAATTCCCTTTGTATCCAATCCTTTGTAGGGATGGAATCTTGTAGGTGCATAGACCAGATATGAAGTCATTGTGAAAGTCTTGGTCTGCAACACATTGGACAGCTACTTGTGAATTACTTGGCTAATGACCCCTGCCCAATGGTAGTTAATCTTTTCTTGTTCCATCCTCACAATCACATGGCACATCCAATTCTCAAATGTTCCAACACTCTTCAATCCAACCACCCTACTAAGAAATGTGATGGCATCATAATATTGCTTCTTCAACTTTTCCTTGAACAGTTGCTTGGGCAATTTGGAGTAGTGAGACTTGGGCTTCTCTAGTTAGGAATTGATAAGTTTCTAAGACTTCATAGTCTAATCATCATAGAACTCCTGGGCTGTCTCAATAGTGAATCCCAACACATGAGATCAGTCTGGCATATCAAAGGTTTGGGAAATGGAGACCAGGTTGAGATTTGCAACAACTCTCCCTTGAGGTCCAATTATTCTTTGTGTGTCTTGATTGTAGTGCCTAGTGCACTCAAGGACCAGCTGATAACATTACACCATGGAAGGGAAACCAACTACATGGGACAAGCCTGATTCCATCATCCTTCTAGTCACCAAAGGAGGATCCTTAGCCACCATTCTTTCTTTAAATTCTTCATAGTCCCAAAGTCCAACATTTGTATTAGTGACTTCTAACCAGACATAAGTGATTTTACTCTCAGGGACCTTGCTCTTAATGCCTAGCTTAACCCTCTCTACATCAAACAATGAGGAACCAACAGTTTCCTTGCTAGATTCAGCCTGCACTCAACATGAAAACACAGTAAAAACCACAGGAAGGAAATGTTAATCCATCAAAACACTATTAGAATGCATCTCATATAGTCAAGGCATTATTAAATTTCATATGAAATGATCACAAGTTTTGGGTTTCAAGGCCATCCATGGAATCTGAGTCAGAGAGGAATTTTGGGAAATTCTAGACCGATCGGATTCCAACGGAATAACTAGGAAACACCTACTTAACCATTAAACCTGATCATTTTTCATCAATGAACCACATGGGAGATCACAAGATAGCATGAATAAATCATAAAATTCTTTGAAAGTCCCTAACACATCATGCTATTCCATATTCTTTTATATTTCATCAGATTTCTGGAAAATCCATGGGGGACGGATTTTATTGAAGAATGGACTAGAGAGGAAACTTTGGAAAATCAGTGAGATGACAGATTTTGGAAGAATCCGGCCTTGATGGAAATCTGCGATTAAGGAAAAATTCCAGACCAATGGCGATTCCCGGGAATGAAGGTTTCAGCAAGAGCTAGTCATATCGCCAAGATGTCTTGGCGACTTCCAGGACTTATGCCAAAAGATGTCATCAGATTAAGTTTTGACAACACCTGGTGGTTTTGGTGTAATGTCTCATCGAACGATAACATAGAAAATATGTCGATATGATCAAAGGGTAGTCAAGGTAAGGTCTTGGAGAAAACTTCTTGTCCCACCAAATTTTGGGGTCTAAGTAAACACTTTGGCTAGACTAAATTTTTGATATGAGGTCCTAGCGAAGTTGCGGTGCCTCACAGATTAGCAATAGGTTTGAATTCGGCCAGAGGTCTCGCCGATCACATAATGTTTCACTGATATGAAGTTCCATCAGCATAACCTCTTGCTGACAACAATGGTCTCCCCGAAAGAAGATGCAAGCTCACCAAGGAAGGAAGGTGTCGCCATAAGGTCTTGGTGACTACTGGAAGTCTCACCGAAAGAAAAGGACTTGGCAAGAGTTGTGAGCTTTCCAAAAGGTCTTGGCAACTTAGCAGGGTCTCAGTGACTGAAAAGAACAGAGCTCGACGAAAGAAAAATTTGCTCGGTGAAAGGTCTTACCGAAAGATAGATGTCTCAGTGAAGCAAATGAATATCGGTATAACCAATGGATTATTCTATGCCCTTTTGCCGACTAGGGCTTGTCTTGCCAATGGCGAACATGAAAATGCATGTTGGTGAGATATTTTCTTATGGGTGAGGTCTCAGCGAATACTCTTTGTCTCACCAAATTTCGGAGGAGATTCCATCAGCAAACCACCGAGTGATTGATATGACTTCTTTCCGATGAGGGGAGTCTCGGTGAAGAAAGTCGAAAGGGACAGATTATCCCGGACTGAGGCCAAAAGCTAGTCTGCGACATGAAATCATGATTTCACACACAACATTCTGTTAATTATGAAATTCAATGATTTAAGCTCGGGACAAGTCAGGGGTGGACCTCTCATAGATTTTTTGTGCGTTGAAGGTCCATTTGAGGGCAGACTAAAGATGAATGGTGATGCCCTAGCTTTAAACCCTATACATCCGCCATTAGCACACAGGAAAGCTTAGAATTTAGTTGTTTCACCTGCTAAGTCATCACTACAGTTTACTAACTACTCTTAGGCAAGATTCATTGAAGTACAAACAGACAAATGAGCTCCAAACTCACCTAGGAGATGACAAATGATGCAATACTGGACCACCCTAGCATGAAATAATAAAATACGTAGGAAGTCAAATCCCACCGGCTCTTATAATACCAATGCTATCCACAGTCAACCATGCAAAGCATGGTAATAAAACATACCATTGTGACACCATAATCTATCTCAGGAACAACAAATGCGAAGCCCAGTGGTGCCCACAAATAACAGATATAGGAGTTCTCAAGAAAACACCACTCGAATCCTCAATTCGCAGCTTCAAAGGCCCCACATGTGACAAATCAAACCACAAGCATAATGAACAAACTCTAAGGATGCAGTCCTCAACTCAAACGATATAAAATAATAAGCATGATGGCACAAGAGATCCCAAAAATCAAGTAAAATACACCCTTCAAAGCATGCACGAAGCCATTAATGCAATCAATAGGACAGTCAAAAAATCTAGGAAGCCAATGACAGGGTGGAATTCGGGAAAATCCTATCCACACAGAAATCCACGAATACCAAAAATACCTGAACAACAAGGGTCCAGCCAGAATCCAAGCGGGATCCAAGAAAATCCAACTAGGGTGGAAAATCCTGAATCCAGGCAAAAACCCAAAATTTCTTCAAAACTTAGGATTTCCAATAAATAACCTAGGGAAACACTTAGGCAATCAAAATAAACATTTAAGCACATGCTAAATTAGGGAAAAAAACCTCAAAAAGAAAGGGCCAAAAACCAAAAATCGAAGCGAAAGAGGGTCCCTGCCTTCAACAGGGCGTGTGTGCGAAAATTGCACAACAAATGGCGACTTCAGCTGGGAAAATGCTCTAGAGCATTTGATGACGAACAGGAATCAAGAACCCATAATCTCTAGTTTCGATCTCACTATCAAACAAACAAATCATAATGTAAGGATTTAAAGAATCGGAACCGAAGGGTAGATCAAAAGCTTCCATAAACTGAAAATCCAAGTGTGTGCTCATGAGTTCATTTCCCTCCTTAGGATACTACAGGAACTAAGTTCAATTAAGTTAGGCTATGTAAGGATTCTAACTTCAAAAGCAACCTGGATAGGGCCTCGCTGCCAGTCAGGTGTCCATAGCCCGACGAGGTTATCGTTGTGACTCTCCTGAACATAGCTTTACTGCCAGCCAGGCGTCCATAGCCCTAGTAGAGATATTCAAATACCCCTGATAAGTTGAATTCATTCTTTTGATACTTAATATTTCATTTTCTTTCTTTTGATATTTCTTTATATGTCACTTTCATTTCAACTCATGAACAATGAAGTTCACACTCAGGGCTGAGAACCACAGTGGCGCTAAAGCAAAAATAGGATTTTTTCACTTGAGTAAACTTCATAAGGATCCTACAGGAACATAAAGATTTTTTTTAAGATATATGAGGGATATAATATTTTCAGAATATTTCAGATTCAAATCAAAGCTGATGATCAATATTCTATAAATTTGACATTAAGGCTATTGGCAATAGCAAAGACTTCAACCATCCTTTCAAGATGCAAGACTAAAGTCCACCAAGGAAATACTTAGAACAATTCCATATAATGATATATTTTCCATGTAGGTGCAACACATCCAAGCGAAAACAGAGAAACCCCCAAAGCAAGAGCAGAGCAAAAAAAAACAAAAGAAAAGAAAACCCACAAACCAAACCAAAAGCAAAGCAGAAAGGGAAATCTAATCTAACTATATACAAGACAAGAGCTAAAAATAGCTCAAGACTGGAAATAATGCTTCAAATACTTCCCATTGACAGGCAGTGGGATATCCTCTCCAGTGAGAGTTTTCAAACGGAAAGCATTATCTCCCAGAATTTCTGAAATCTAGTGAGGGCCAAGCCAAAGTTTATCAAAATTTTCATGCTCTCCCATACGGTCATGGGCTTTATCCCAGTAAAGAACCAAGTCAGAAATCCTAAAAGATTTAACCTTGGCTCTTTTATCAAACCATCTCTTGACAACCCCTTGATGTTTAGCAAATTTTTCCAAGGCTTCGTCTCCCTTTTCCTCAAGGTGTAGTAATTTGGCAAGTCTAGACTCACATTTATCTCCCTCCTCATAATACTCATTAATGAACTAAAGGTAGGAATTTTCAATTGAATGGGGAACACAAGCTCTAATCCATAAACCAGATGGTATAGGGATATCCATATGGAATCTTTATGTCTTATGTGATCTGCCCAAAGAGCAAATCTAAGTTGGGTATGCCAATCCTTTGGGTTTCTTTCTAACAATTTGTGAATAACAGTCAGGAGATTTTTGTTGGATGACTCAGCTAAACCGTTACCTGAGGGTAATAATTGGATGCAAATTTAATTATTATCCCATGGTCAAAATCTCAGTTAGAAAAATTTAACGATGAAAATGCAAGACCATTATCACAAACTAAAGATATGATGCATCCAAAATGATTAAGAATATCTAATTCAAGGAAGTTAATCACTACCTCTGGAGTACACTACTTGCAAGCGAGGGCCTCAGTCCATCGTGTAAAATAATTAGTGATAGTAAGAATATACCTATGTCCAGTAGAGGAGGGTGGATTGATTGGACCTATGAAGTCCATTCCCCACTGTGCAAAGGGTTTTACCTCGAATACTGGCCGAAGTGGGAGTGCAACATTCTTCTCTCTAGTGGCGGTAGTCTGACACACACATGACAGGTTCTGACGTGGTTGTATGTATCTTTGAACAGTGTAGGCCAATAGAAACCAGCTCTAAGAATCTGGTTCACTGTAGAAGGTGTTGATCCATGACCTATATCGTATTTGTCATGAAACTCCAACATCACTCTTGTAGATTATGCCTTTCCTAGGCACCTCAAATAAACGCCTTCATGATTTTTCTTATATAGGACAGCTCCTTTCAACATGAAATTATCACTCTTTAAGCACAATGCCCTTCGTTGTATTGAATTGAGATGATCAGGGCATCTCTGAGTCAGGAGATAATGAACAATATCATCGTACCACTCGCTAGGAGAGACATCTTCTAAAGTATAAGTCCGAGTTGTAAGCTCAGGGCTTGTCTCTGCCATCATCTTTGTGAGCCCTTTCCCTCTTACCAGCTTCATGGTCTGAATCTCAATATCATATTCTTGTAACATGGTTACCCACTTGGCCCTACATTCCCCTAGCTCATTTTGCATCAACAACAACTTAACTGCAGGATCAGGAACTATAGCAAAAAATTTATTTCTGAGGATATAATGCCTGAACTTCTTCACAGCTCTGACTAAGGCATAAGCTTGTTTTTCCACACTTGGGTATTTCAGCTCTACATCCTTCAATGGTGCACTCATGAATGCTATGGGATGCTCGTTTCCTTGATCTGACTTTTGAGTTGACATAGCAGCATAGGAATGATCAAAGGGAAACAAATATATATAGAATGGTTTAGCATAGTCTGGGCTTACCAAAATAGGAGCTTTAGCAATAACCCTCTTTATCTCTACAAATGCCTCTTTTACCTCTACATTCCATTCAACTTTGGCTTCCTGCTTTAACATTGCGTTCAGTGGTTTAACTATTTCTACAAACCCAATGATGAACTTCCTTACAAAGTTGATCTTGCCAAAGAATGATTTCATTTCTTTTTTACTAGCAGGCGGTGGAATCTTAAGAATGGCTTTTATGCATTCTAGATCAATGGAAATTCCCTTTTTAGAGAGAACGTGCCCCAACAATTTACCTTCTGCTACCCCAAAGATGCATTTCTTTGGGTTGAGGGATATTCCAAACTCCTTGCATTTCTAGAAAACTTTGCACATATATGAGATATGATCACCTCTCTTCTTTGAAAATACTATCAAATTATCCATGTAGATGATTATGCATTTACCAATTATGTCCTTAAAGGAAATTTCCATATCTCGTTGGAATGTAGCTCCAGCATTAATTAAGCCAAAAGGCATCCTTCTGTAGGCGAAAGTGCCCCACTTGGTGGTGAAAGTAGTCTTGTGCCTATCCTCATACTGCACCATAACTTGGTTATACCCTGAATAACCATCTAGGAAAGACATCATCTGAGATCCATTGACAATCTAGAGCACTTCATCTAGTGAGGGTATTGGATAGTTATATTTCTCTGATGCCCTGTTTAAGTTCCTGAAATCCACGCATAACCTAATTTCACCATTATTCTTCTGTACTGGAACCAGATTTGCAACCCAAGTAGAATGTCTCACTGGGAATATTATCCTTGTAGACAATAGTTTCTACACTTCCTTCTGTATTATGGGTTCCAGCAAAACATTGATGGTCCTTTGCCTCTGTCTAAAAGGCTTTACTCCTAGATTGAGAGGAATAGTATGGGTTATGATTAATGTATCATAAGTTTTTAAGTTTTCATAACTCTAGGCTATCACATCTGGATATCTATGTAATGCATCAATAATTCCTTGTCTTTCTTCTGGAGTGCACACTTTGCTGATGAGAACACTTTTGACATCATCCTCGGATCCTACATTATATTTGTCACACTGCCCACTAATGGATTCTTTCATGGTATACTGATCCTAATCCCTGATATTTTCCAGATCAAAAATCCTCTCTAATTGCACCATTCCCCTAGGGATTGTGTTGGTTTTCAGATTAATTATCCCTTCCAAGTCCATCTCAGCTTCTTGAAGTTCAGTTTCATCAATGATTTGCGAAGCAAAGACATCAGTACTAGTAATAAAATCTAAGATATGCTTGTCATCCTCAAATACTTGGAAGTTGGTGATATTATCAAGTACTGATGGTACTGGGGCCAGCTCCACAGTAAACTTCTTCAATCCAGAAAGAGACAGAGACTGCAGGGTACTTGCTGCCTGAGCCAAGGAATTAGCTGTCTGGTTCTTATTCCATGGAATCAACTGAATGTTGAAGGCATCAAATCCTTCAATGAGGTCCCACACTTAGTGTCTATAGTTGGTCATTCTCCTATCATGACAAGAGTATTGTCTCCTGACTTGCTTGACTATTAGCTCAGAATCTCCAAAAACTTGCAATATTTTAACCTTTTTCTTCAATGCCATTAACAGTCCATGCACCAGGGCTTCATATTTGGCAACATTATTCATACAGTGGAATTGAAGTCTGTGAGCAACGAAAAATTTCTTACATATTGGGCTAATTAGCTCGAATCCTGCCCCAGCTCCATTCTTTGATTTAGACCCATTGAATCTTAGAGTCCAACAACTAGCAACTGCAGAGCTCCCTGACTTTTCACTTGCACTATTACTGGATGGTTCTTCATAAGGCACTACTCTTCTCCCTTTAGGATCATTTTTGACATTTTGGATATCAATTTTTACTACAGAAGTGGGGTTGATACGTTTATGTATTTGTTCCACTACAACCTGGCATAAGTAACAGTCCAATTCTGAATGAGAGTCATTATGTACCTTGCACCAATTGGGAAAAAGTAGTTCTCCAAAGTTCATTCCCTTTCCCAACTGGACTTGATCTTGAATACACTTCTGAATGAACTCTTGGAAATTATCCAGCAAACCAAGCTAACTATCTTCTGGATCATCATTATTTCTAGCTGGCTTGATCAGGACTTCAGTACCACTAGATCTTGTTGTAAGGTCTACAGGTGTTGTGTGGAACATAAGGACTTCTTCCACATCTAGCTCCTCAAGAGGAGAAACAAGCATATAGTTACCCATATTCACTTCTGATACCAGAATTTCAATAGAAGTTTTTTGATATTCTCTAATCATGTACTTCATTCTAGGTTCTCTTTCAATCCTAATCTGGTTTGGCACTCCCTTCCAGGGAAGCCACATATGGGAGTGATCAGTCGACACATATCCATTCAAGGCCTTCGTAAAGTCTCTTCTCAGGATGAGACCATAAGCATTATGGATGTCAGCCACCTGTATGTTGATAACCTGCTAAATACTAGGATTAGAAGCAATATGCATATGAATCATATTTAATTCTCCTACCACATTCACTTTAGTCCTATCCAATTGTGTGACTTTCTTTTGGGAATCAGTAGGGGTAATACCCATGGCTCTACATATACCCAGGGGCATAACATTGGTTGAGGCACTAGAATCCAGCAGACAATTATGCAGGTTCTTACCGAATATGCAGACAAAAATCAAGAATGGGGGTGTGTCTGTTTTCCCTTGAAATAGAGTTAAGGGAGTATCTACTTGAAAAACTTGAGATTTGTCCCTTTCTTTCCCAATATCTCTAGGGGGCAAATGGACTAGATCATGAGTCTGGTTTTGTCTTCCTACTGACTGAGAACCAAATACTCTATTGACATTCTTGCTAACTGATTTATCTAGTGACATGGAATTTGCATTGTAAGATCCTAAGACTCCATTCCTAATGGATGGAACTCTTAATAACTCAAATGCAGATAGACTTACCTTCAATTTTTAGAATTCTTTAGCAACATACATGGCCAATTGTTCTTCATTTAAATCCGTAGGAGTCTCCCTCGGGTATTCCATCATCTTTTCTTTATTTGCATCAACATTTCTTCCTTTTGGTACATCAGCATGTCCTAGATCTTGGGAAAAATATTGCTTGGACATCTGAGGCAGTGATGGATTATTGCTAGCATTAGGGTCTGGAGGTGTGTTGAATTTTTTTGGTGGAATGGAAGTACTAAAGGGACCTCTAGCCTGTGGGCGCCTATGTGGCAACTCCCTTAAGTCATATTTCTTGATAGGTCTCTAGAAAGTCTATACTTCTTCAATGTAAGATTCTTCTGTGACATAAGCCTCTTCTTTGAAATCTCTGGGACCATTATCATTTACTAAAATCTCATTAAATAACTATGTCATTTCATCCCCATTGCATACTTGATCTACCTCTTCCTCCAACTGGGTGGATTCTTCTTCGGGTGCATTCTCCTCACTTGGCAGAAAAGGAGCATGGTTTAATACCAACACTGGTGAATCATAAGGAATAGAAGGTACTATCTCCTGACAGCTTGCATTATTCTCCACTTCATACTAAAATATTGAGGCTGCCGTTTGGAATTCTTGACAGTCTAACTGAGAATGTTGACTAGTTTTGTGGAGCCTACACCATCCTAATAAAGCAGCCTTGGCTAGATACACACAGCTAGGAGGCTTCTCTTGGTTAATTGGTTGACTAGAAGATTGCTTGGCAAGTTGACTAACTGGTTGATCCAATGAGGTGGGGACTCCTCCATTGTTGGGCCCTATGTTCCAAGTCTTGTTCTATCCTGATTGTTGTCTTCTATCAAACCATTGTCCACCACCTCTATCAAAGTTTTGGCCGGAGGGTTGTCCTTTGTCATAATTCTATCTTCTATCATTATTACACCCTCTATCATTATTAAATCCCCGATCATTGTTGTAACCTCTATCATGGTTATATACTTTTTCATTATTGTATCCTCAGTCCTGACATTGCCCTCTATCAAAGTGATGTCCTTGTGGATTCTCTCTATTCTAATTGGACTGTATGTTTCTCTAAGTAGCTTGCAACTGACTGTTCTGGTTCCTCAAGTAAGTCACCTCCATATTCAACTTCTTTAGTTGTTCAGACAGTTCATCAAGTCTCTCCTTGTCCGGATTACTGTATGGAGATTGATTAGCATTATTCTAGGAATACCCCGCTGTCACATTGGCATTTAGTGACTGGTTCAAGACTTAAAAATTTTGTAGGTATGAAGGATAACTAGCTTGAGGCTGGGTATGCAGGGGTTGATTCACATTTTGCTGGGGCTAACTAATCGTGGGTAACACTTGTCCCATAGGGGGCCCTGGGTGAGGGACCAGAGGCAACTGAGGTATCAGATTCATGATTGGAGTATGGTTTTCCAGAGCCTGGCTAAGAGCTAGAACTTGTCCAGGGTGAGCAACAGGTCCTAATGAGGGTAGAGGCTGAGAAAGATGTTGCCTTAGATTAGTGCTAACTTTCACAGCCTCTGCATATGCATTAAGTAGACTATTAGGGGGGTTATTACTCCACTTCATAAAAGTAGTTGTCAAACTATCAAGTCCCTCATAATAAAATTCTAGAGCAGTGGGTTCATCAATGACATAAGGGGTCTGCAATCTGGTATAAGAATGATGAAACCTATTGTTGAAAGATCCTATAGGCTCATTGAACTCCCTTTTCACATTAGTGAATTGACGGTAAAGCTCATTAGAACTAATGGAAATTCGAAACTTCTACAAAAAGGCAACCTCTAGCTCAGTCCAATGTTGGATAGATCTAGCAGGTAAATGGTTGTACCAATAAAATGCATCTTCCCCTAGTGAATAAGGAAAGAGTCTACATGCTACATCCTCATCGTTTATCCCTCTATCCTTCAAGCCAGTCTGAAAGATCCTGATGTGTTCCTCATCGGTCCTATTTGGATCATTGACATGGAACTTTGAACAAAAGTGTTCGGGGTTCTTGGGAATGGCATTGTAAATAGAGAAACTTAATGGAGATGGGTTGGTTGCCAGGAAAGCCATTTATGGAGGTGGGGGTGGTAATCGCTGATTAATGACTAGCTGAGGTTGTGGAATGGGGATATCCTCAGACTCAGATGAACCTAATGAAGATGGACATGATGGAGGTGTGGGAGGTGGATGGGATGATGACGACTCTCCCCTTCTGTTAGTCCTTCTAGACCTAGTGGGGTTTGGTAATTCCTAAAATTCATCCTCTCCTAGAGAAAATCTTGTTCTTCTTCTAAATTTCTTAGGAGAGATGGCATTCAAAAAATGATCCAGCTTGCTTATTCAAGGCCCTCCTTCTAGCGCCAATTCCTGTTGATGGTGTTTTCTGCACAGCAACAACTCAGACAAAATATGATATCCTATCTCTCTTGAAAGATAAATCTTTATCAACAAGCCTCAAGAGATAACCCCAAGATATTAATGTCAGGTCTTGACAATGCATAAACAACTCCGTGATAAATGTGAAAATGTTGGTAATCACAATGAGACCTTACTACAAGCAAAACACTAAATTGACTTTATCAGATCTAACAATCTGATTATACTTTAATCCTAGATCTAACCTGATAATCAAAGAAATGGAAAAAAAAGGGTTTCAAAGAGATTTTAAATCTAATGCTACTCCTAAGATTAACAATGCAAATTATAAACACTGAAATGGACCAATCCCTCAAAACTAATCTCTATTCGACCCAAATAAATCTCCAATCTTGTAGAAACAGTGCAATCTTCTAAGGTGTTGAGATTTTCAAATCATGAGCATTCATTCAAACAATGCTATTGCAGTTGAAATGAATAAACCCTCACAATCGAACTTAAGCACAATGAATATGATAGTCCAAGCTAACTTTGCAAAGCAACTAACAATCAGTTGGTTGTGAAAAGTATGGACTGAAGGATTGCTACAACATTCAAGTATCAAATCACAAACATTATTGAATCAAATCTAATCTAAATATTAACCTTCTCAAAGCAATCTTAAAGATAAAATGACAAGAACCATGCAAGACAAGAGAAAACAAGTATGGCACCAAATCACAATGTCATTTCTTGTATTCAAATTATCCCCTGTTGCAACAATTCAAGCTTTCTATTACAATATTTGCTTAAGAATACCTACTTGCTAACTTGCTGCTAACTACTTAACTTACTTCTAACTAGCTTTTCTCTATATCAATCTCTATATTCTAATTACAAATTCTAACCCTTACAAATGAGGCCAAATGCACAATATATAGAATCCCCAAGAAAAACCCATCGGCTAAGAAAGAGCTTTGCAGAATCAATGGCACAACTCAGACAAGAGAAACCCACAATCAGTCAAATAAGCATTAAATGAACATTCCATATAAGTCGGCCTGGGATCCATAGTATAGTTCGGACCAATGCACGGGAAGATAATAGGGAAGCATAAATCGCACCACAGCCTATCATTAGCTCCCTTCCCTATTATCTCCATTTGACTCTTCATGTACTTTCAAGAACACCTCATCCAAGTTGGCCAAAGGTTGCAAAGGAAAAACCCTAAGTCGATTCTCAATGGATGCAATCTCCTCTCTTGACCGTTTGACCGACTTATCCCAATCTACCCTATAGGTTAGGTATATGCCAATAATTGCAAGGTAGGTGGTCGCATCATCTAGCTGAAGCTCTTAAACAGGACCATCATCAAGCGGTGCATAAACATCATGCTACCACTTCCTCAGTTGCTCCAAGCTCAAGTACTTGGGCACAATCTTCCTTCTTCCCATCATAATTTCAAAGAAGGAAATGGAGCCATTATATACACCGTTTAGGGTATCATCAATCTGCCTTCTTTGTTTATAAATCTTCTTCAACACTTTTTTCCTAATCTACAATGCCTCATACCACTCCCATGGTTCAGTAGCTCTAAAGGAAGGATTTCATCACTCACCAATCTGTCCTGGGTGTACTCCATGATATTCCTGGTTTTTTGCAGAAGGAGATCCGTATCTTCCTTATCCTGTGCTAACACATATTTCAACCACTCAGTTGCCATGATGGCATCCTTCCCAGTTGAAAAAATCTCCTTAATAGCCTCATCACCCTTTTTTTGCACCCCTTGCAACCAATTCATAGTGGCAAGGGTGGAATCTTTCATCCTTTCTAGCTCGGTGATGGTTTGATCAGGTAAAGGCCTTGCAACAGAAATTGAGGGATTAATAGATTGCAGGGGCTTCATTAATTCTTCCAAGAACTTCCTGAGATTTTCATTTTCTTCTTTTATCTCCTGCTTGATCTTCATTTATTTCCTCAATCTACCCACAATAACTACACTAGAATCCTCATAATCTTCAATGTCTTGCTCGACTAATGTAGGTCCTAGGTTGAAAGTCTGAATATTGTAGTCCTTTCCAAACACATTATCTCTATTTTAACCTGGAGCATGGGTGGCAACGTGAACAACTCGATCATTAGCTTCAGCTCTTTCAATCCTTGAGATCACCCTAGCCTTCTTCTTACCTTTATCTTTTCTAACTTTTGCTAGCAATGCATCCCAATTTGGTGGACTATCTTCCACAACAACCTGTCTCCTCTTTATTTCTCTGTCCAGCCCCTCTAGAACAGTGGATTCCAATTGCACCTGGCTCTGCCCTACTTCTCCTTGTTGATCTCTAGATGTCTCCTCACTCAAATTCTATTTATCAGGAATCTCTTCCATTTCACTTTTCTTCCCCTCAGCATGCTCTTCTTCATGTATAGGTGAGGGAACCTTCACTGTTTCCTCTTCTTGTGGAGGGACCTCTTCAGTTCTAATAGGGGAATCCACATGTGCAACCGTAGGGGAATGCATTATCTTTTCAATTTCCACCTCTGCATAATGGAGATCACCTTCATGAAATTCCTCTCCCTCAGTATCTCGATGATCCTCTACATCCTTTGACTCACTAGGCCTGCCTTGAGCTCCATGAGCGGAAGGCACATCATCATGTTGTTCCTCATGAGAAACTACCAAAGGGAGATCTACTTCAGGCACACTGTCCCTGGGAGAAGGGGTCCTAGACCTCCATGTATATAACCTGTCCTTTTCCTCCAAACTTTCGATATTCACCACTAGTAGGCCTATCCTTTATTGCTTCATAGGCATGATCCTGAATTAGGTTTCCATCATCCTCCAATTGATAGGGAACTACCTTTACATTATACAATCGAACTACATCCACTGGGATCTGAGAGAACCTCTTCTTTTTGACCTCATACTCATCACTAAAATTAGCCCAATAGTCTTCCAGATCAACCCTATGACTATAATCTTTGCTGGACTTCTTTTAAGCTTCTCTGGTAATATCAAATCTCGATCTCTTGGAGTGGAAAGACAAGCCAAGAGTACTCATTCCTTCTTCTGAAGTTTGGGCAGAACCAATGGAAGGAAAAACCTCTCCAGTTCCGATCCTTAATGCGAAATCTCCACCAAATCTTGTCTTGTGCTTGTCCTTCTTGACAATAGCATTAAAGTCACAAATCTGCCTAGTTACTTCCAACAATATAATGTGATCAGCAGGGTATCTTGGAAGTTTGTATGGGGCCCTCTGGTAGCCATCAATCCGAATGTAGGAAAAAGTTGGGAATTGTACAAACCAAGCTCCATACTTCTTGATAAGTTCTTTAGCCTAGTCTGAAATCCTTACATGCTCTGCTTCCTGAAGCATTTTGGTGATATACATGGTAAATGCATCATTTTCCCTCCTATAGTCCGAGCTCCCTAAATACAATTGAGGGTAAACCTTATAGATAATATCCTACCCAAAAATTCCCTTTGTATCCAATCCTTTGTAGGGATGGAATCTTGCAAGTGCATAGACCAGATATGAATTCATTGTGAAAGTCTTGGTCTGCAACACATTGGACAGCTGCTTGTGAATTACTTGGCTAATGACCCCTGCCCAATGGTAGTTAATCTTTTCTTGTTCCATCCTCACAATCACATGGCACATCCAATTCTCAAATGTTCCAACACTCTTCAATCCAACCACCCTACTAAGAAACATGATGGCATCATAATATTCCTTCTTGAACTTTGCCCTGAACAACTGGTTGGGAAATTTGGAGTAGTGAGACTTGGGCTTCTCTAGCCAGGAATTGATAAGTTGCTAAGACTTCATAGTCTAATCATCATATAACTCCTGGGTTGTCTCAATAGTGAATCCCACCACATGAGATTGGTCTGGCATATCAAAGGTTTGGGCAATGGAGATCATGTTGAGATTTGCAACAACTCTCCCTTGAGGTCCAATTATTATTTGTGTGTCCTGATCATAGTGCCTGGCGCACTCAAGGACCAGCTCATAACATTGCACTATGGAAGGGAAACCAGCTTAATGGGACAAGCCTAATTCCATCATCCTTCTAGTCACCAAAGGAGGATCCTTTTTGCCATTCTTTAAATTCTTCATAGTCCTAGAGGCCAACATTTGTATTAGTGACTTCTAACTAGACATAAGTTATTTTACTCTCAGGGACCTTGCTCTTAATGTCCAGCTTAACCCTCTCTGCATCAGACAATGAGGAACCAACGACTGCCTTGCTAGATTCAGCTTGCACTCAACATGAAAACAAAATAAAAACCACAGGAAGGAAATGTTAATCCATCAAAACACCATTAGAATGCATCTCATATAGTCAAGGTGTTATTAAATTTCATATGAAATGATCACAAGAAGTTTCAGGTTTCAAGGCCATCCGCAGAATCTGAGTCAGAGAGGAATTTTGGGAAATTCCAGACCGATCAGATTCCAATGGAATAACCAGGAAACACCTACTTAACCATTAAACCTCATCATTTTTCATCAACGAACCACATGGGAGATCACAACATAGCATGAATAAATCATAAAATGCATTGAAAGTCCCCAAAACATCATGCTTTTCCATATTCTTTTATATTTCATCAAATTTCAGGAAAATTCATGGGGGACGGATTCCCACAAAGAACGAACCAGAGAGGAAACTTCAAAAAATTAGCAAGACGGCGGATTTTGGAAGAATCCGGCCTTAACAGAAATCTGCAGTTAAGGAAAAATTCTAGACCAATGGAGATTCTCGGGAATGAAGGTTTCAGCAAGAGTCAGTCATCTTGCCGAGAAGTCTTGGCGACTTCTAGGAGTTACGCCGAAAGATGTCATCAAAGTAAGTTTCGACAAGACCTAGTGGTTTCAGTGTAATGTCCCATAGAACGCTGACATAGCAAATATGTCGATATCATCAAAGGGCAGTCAGGGTAAGGTCTTGGAAAAACCTCCTTGTCCCACCAACTTTTGGGGTCTAAGTAAACACTTCAGCTAAACTAAAGTTTCGATATGAGGTCCCAACGAAGTTGCGATGTCTCGCCAACTAGCAATAGGTTTGAATTCAGCTAGAGGTCTCACCGATCACGTAATGTTTTGTCGATATGAAGTTCCATTGGCATAACCTCTTGCCAACAACAATGGTCTCCCCGAAAGAAGATGTGAGCTCACCAAGGAAGGAAGGTGTCGCCATAAGGTCTTGGCGACCACTAGAAGTCTCACCGAAAGTGAAGTCCTCTGCAAGAGTTGTGAGCTCGCCAAAAGGTCTTGGCGACTTAGCAGGGTCTCAACGACTAAAATGAATAGAGCTCAACAAAGCGAAATGTGTTTGGTGAAAGGTCTTACCAAAAGATAGATGTCTCGGTGAAGCAAATGAATATCGGTATAGCCAATGGATTCTGCTATGACCTCTTGCCGACTAGGGCTTGTCTTGTCGATGGAAAACATGAAAATGCATGTTGGTGAGATATTTTCTTACGGGTGAGGTCTCAGTGAATCCTATTTGTCTCGGCGAAGAAAGTTAGAAGGGATGGATTATCCTAGAAAGAGGTCGAAAGCTGGATTGCGACATGAAATCATGATTTCACACATAGCATTTCGTTAATTATGAACGTCAATGATTCAAGCTCGGGACAAGTAAGGGGTGGACCTCTCATAGATTTTTTGTGCATTGAAGGTCCGTTTGAGGGTAGAATAAAGATGAATGGTGATGCCCTAGGTTTAAACCCTATACATCCACCATTAGCGCATAGGCAAGCTCAAAATTTAGTTATTTTTCCTGCTAAGTCATCACTACGGTTTACTAACTACTCTCAGGCGAGATTCATTGAAATACAAATAGACAAATGAGCTCAAAACTCACCTGGGAGATGACAAATGACGCAATACTAGACAACCCTAGCATGAAATAATCAAATACATAGGAAGTCAAATCCCACCGGCTCTTATAATACCAATGCTATCCATAGTCAACCATGCAAAGCAGGGTAATAAAAACATACCATTGTGACACGGGAATCTATCTCAGGAACAACAAATGTGAAGCCCAATCGTGCCCACAAAGAATAGATACATGAGTACTCAAGAAAATGCCACTTGAATCCTCAATTCACAACTTGAAAGGCCCCACATGTGACAAATAAAACCACAAGCACAAAGAAAAAACTATAAGGATATAGTCCTCAACTCAAATGATAGCAAATAATAAGCATGATGGCACAAGAGATCCTAGAAATCAAGTAAAATACACCCTTCAAAGCATGCACGAAGCCATTAATGCAATCAATAGGACAGTCAGAAAATCTAGGAAGCCAACGACAGGGTGGAATCGGGAAAATCCGGTACACCCAAAAATCCGCGAATACGAAAAATCCCCGAACAACAAGGGTCTAGCCAAAATCCAAGCGGATTTGGGAAAATCCGACCAGGGTGGAAAATCCCGAATTTGGGCAAAAACCCAAAATTTCTCCAGAACTTAGGATTCCCAATAAATAACCTAGGGAAACACTTAGGCAATCAAAATAAACATTTAAGCACATGCCAAAGTAGGGAAAAAAACCCCAAAAAGAAAGGGCCAAAAACCAAAAACCTAAGCGAAAGAGGGTCTCTGCCTTCAGCGGGGCGTGTGTGCAAAAATTGGACAACTTCTTTGCAACAATGTAGAGATTCATTACAACACCCTTGATTTAGGCTACTAGATTAATCCTCTTTTACAAAGGAGGTCCCTCCTAAACTATTCACTTTCACCAAAACTCCATTGGTAGTCACTAATTCCCTACAAAAACTCACAAAACCATCACAAGACCAGTTCTATCAATATTTTTTCAAAACCTTACTTTGGTTCCTCATTTTCATAAGAAAATTGCACTACCCAGCCCTAGGGCATCACCCCAAATAGAACAACTTGACTCCTTTGCACTCTAGAATATGTAGAAACCTAGTTTACAATTTTTTGGACCCATTTCATGAGATACAGTAGGAATAGATAGTGGAATGGGTCAAATTAGCATTTTAGATTACTCTCAACCTTTAATTTTGTGTAACAGGGCAATAATAGAGGTTTACAAAGAACTTTCACAAAACATAATGTTAAACCCTCAAACTTAGATCAAATGAAAGGTACTACATGTTATTATGATATAAAATGAATTTTACATCATTAACACACCGTACAAGACTGTACAATTCTTTGAAAGATCATAAAACAATACAATTTATAGAAAATAACATTGAATTTATTGGAATGATCTCAATACAGACTTCAACAACAAACCCTCGAGCCTTGAAGAGGCTTTAAATACATGTCTCATTCAAAAACCAACCATGAACACCTATAATTAACTTTTAAACTTCTATGTCGCTTCATATTCCCCCAAAAGTTGCAATTTTACCATTTTTTGTCTAGACAACATTACATCTTTTTTTTGCAACTTAACATCTATAAGCCATAACTTACCCAATTACATATTAAATGGTCTTTTTAGACCTTATTTAGCATAATAGACTCAAACTACCCTAAGCTAACCTAGACACACCCATTGACCAACTGATCACATCTTCAAACAAAAACTTTCTGATAATAAAGCTTGGGTGCTCCTACACCATGCACCCCTGCAGAAAAGAACTCCTGCCACATGAGTTGTGTCTGGTACCAATTCCTCCAAACCTCATACATATTCTTGTTGATAATGAAAACAACACAACAAAAATATACATAATATCTCTATTTTATTTCTCCTGAAAAAGAAAGATAAAATATAGTAATCTAACTCCCAAGGTCTTAGTAGTTGGTTCTCAACTATACTGATATTGCTCAATGGTCAATGTAATTGTAATGTTCAAGGGGCCTTTTCTAGTAATAAGGAAAAAAACTGCATTTTATTAATTAACCTATATTGGGGGGGTTTAAAAAGATGGAAAAAGATGGATCAGGGCTTTAGAACAGTAAAATATGAATAAAACTTCTTAATATCTAGACATGCACATTAATAATGAGTGTTTCTTTATCCAACCAAAACTACAACATGATGCAATCCATAGAATAATCTACACCACTACATACATTCATAGTTCCAATTCAATGATCACAACCATTCAATAAAACCTTTACTTTAAGATTCAAAAATAGATCATTCACCCATCATTAAAACACAACTCAAATAGACATAATGTTCAACAATTTCATTCACAAATAATTTAATGAGATAATATTGAATATTGTTTCCTCTATTGATTTGCATCAAATAGAAAGCATTTAGGAACAACTCACTAGCATATGGAGTGATTATGATTCATTAATCTTATCCAAGAGGTCCAAAATTAACATGTAAACTGTATAAAAACTCTAAAATGTATCTAAGTTCAACTGAACTTTCAAAGTATCAACTAGCAATTCATGAAATCCTAAGACTATGATTCCTAGCTACTATCATATCAGGTGGCTAATATTTCTTCAATCAGCCAACCTTTACAAAATAGAGCCAAAAAGTACATACAAACATGCCATGCATAAGTTTCTCTCAACTAGAAACTCAGATCCATAAATTAAAGAACCAAGACTACATGAAGGAACTAGACTATTGATCTTCAGTTACAAGGTTGATTGCTTTGTTGTACAAAATTTTGACACCCAAAAGAGAAGGTGGAACTGGTCTAAGAGAGCTCGAGTCCAAATTATGTAAAAATCTTGCAAAATAGGAGAGAAAAGGATGTGTCAAGAGGAGAGTGTTATGTTGCCAACTCACTCCTGTGTTATTTGGTCAGGGATATACTCATCATAACTAGAGAACACTTGTTGAAGGATATCCAAATTAGACCCATCTATCCTATTATCCTCAAATTTAATCCTCTTTAATTCTATTGAGGTGAATTCTTTCATATCCTTCAATTTGATTAATTCCCTCCTAGCAGTTTCCACCTTTTCTTTAACATCCATGAATCTTTCCAACAACAAATCTTCTCCATCATCCTACTTTTGCATTACTTCCTTGAATCTACTACTCCACTTCTCCTTCAACTTGTCTAAAGGAAGACCCTCTTTGACTAGGATGTCCATGTTGACCAGAATGACAACTACTACATCCAATTCATCAATCTTCCCATTCAAGTCTTTGCTTGCTTCTTGAACCTCACTCTTATAATCATAGATGAACTTGGATTTGAATTGTATTATTCTCACGGTCTTCTCAATAAAATATGCATTACCTTCCTCAAGAATTGACTACTATAGGAGAGTTGACTTGGGCACTTTGTTGATGTCTTTAAGCTTCTTAACATATTCTTTGTACTCTTCATCTTGCTTCTCTAGGACTTTAGCATGCTGGTTCATCTCCTCTACCAAGTCAAGTGCTCCTTCATGAATTTTGAAACTATCAGCTAGCACTTCACCAAACTCTTGGTTGAGTCTATCAATCCACCAATCAAGCATCCCCACCTTACTCCTCATCTTCACTAAATCATCAATTTATTTCTTGCTCAATAGGATTGGGGTTTCTAGAGTAGTATCTTGTTTAGAAACTGGGGTGGAGACATCCTTTAAGAACTTGTGTAACTGATCCAATTGGGCCTTAAGTTCATCTTTCTTCTGCTTATCCTTGATCATTCTATATTTGGTGGAAGAAGCTACAATATTAATTAAATTCATTTGTTGGTTCCTTGTAGGTCTCCCAAAATTCATAGTGCCCAATTGGTAATCAGTTATTTTCATATCATTCCCATCCTTATCCACCATTGGAATTGCACATTCAACAACAATTTCTCTTGCATCCATGAGCTTGGTGGAATGAAGAACTTTGGCTTTATTTTCAAGTCTTTCCTTTTCAATCTCCTTCATCATCTCATCCCAATTGAGAGGTTGAGGTTGAACTATCTTATTTTTCTCTAAGTCAAGCTTTAACCATGTAGGAGCAGTAGGAGTAGTAACCAATTGTGTTGAAGAAGAGGTAGCAGTAGTAGAAGATAAAGGTTGCAATATAGTGTTCCCAGGTTAAGAGTCAACCTCTTGCACATTTTGTTGTTCTCTTTGTGCATCCTCTTGTGCAAGTCTCTTAGCTTTTTCTTTATCTTTTTTCTCTTGTAACCTTTAGGCTTCCTATTCCTTCTTCAAATGCTCTTCTTCCAACCTCCTCTCCTCATACATTTGATCCCTTTCTTTTTCCAATTCCTTGACATAGTCCCATGCCTCTTTAGATTTCTTCTCATAAAAAACAAGCTCTTTGGCCTCCTCTCTCTCTAGGTGTTCTTTCTCTTCTTTCTTTCTATTTTCTTCCTCAATAGCTTTGAATTTGGCCTCAAGGGCTTCTCTTTCTCTCCCATGTCTATCCTTTTCCTCCTCAAGATCATGGATCTTCTATAGCATTTCCAACTTGTCTCTCTCTTTAGTTTTGAGCTCCTGGTCTCTTTGTTGTTGTTTCTTATCCAATTCATCAGCCTTGGCTTGAGCCTCCAATTCTTGTTGTTTCCTCAATGCATCAATCTCCTTTTGTTTATCTAGTGCCTCAACTTGTTCCTTAGCATCTGCTTCTCTTTTTGCATCCTCAAACAACTTCCATTGATCTTCTTCTATTAAAATGTGTTCAATCCCTGGATCCTCAATTTCATCACGAGATTCCACCACATGAGTCTCCTTATTAGATGGAGTAGCCTCAAAATCTATATCAATGTCATGAATCTATATTTGAGGCCCCTTCTCCTCTAAGGATTCGACTTCTTTGTGGAGGGTTCCCATAGGAATTTCTCCACTTGGTTGCTCTATGGTAAGGAGTTGAGTTGATGCTTCCCTTGCAAGAGATATTGAGGTACCCAGTTCTATTGCAATCTCCTCCCCATATGCTTCAGGAGGACCCTGAGTAGGAATTCCAAGTTCAATTTCTTCTCCACAATTAGGAGGGAAAAACTCTAAGGGATCCTTAGGATCCATTCTTCCTTTTGTTCTTTTGTACCCCTGAGTGGCACCTATTTCCTTCTTCTTGGAGGTTTCTTTATCTCCTTAATTATCATTACAACCCATTGTATGCTCCTATCCAAGATCGATCTTGTAATTAGCTTAATGTCAATGGATTCTTCTCCATTCTAATCCATTGGATCAAAATCCCTGGTGCCTATATTTTTTGCATGATATTAGGGATCCAAAGTTACCCCATCATCTAATAATGTCTTATGGATATCTTCCTTTACCCCATACTCAACCATGAGTGGGATAGGCAGTATTTCATAGTTTCTCCTACTTAGATCATATTCATCTTGTAGATCTTGTAGTAGTTTAGGTGAACTCCTCAAACACCCCAGAATCACCTGCAAGACAAAATAACTTCCACAAGAGAGAAATAGCAGAAATATCATGCTATCATTAAGATGCAAGGATGCCAAATTGAATATGAGATAATTACAAATGTACAAAATTCCTTGAATATATAGGTATGAGTGAAAACCTAAAATGCATAAGATGTTTCCAAGTGTTAAAATCACACTACATGTGACAACATGTGAACCCTATATAGGAATAATAAAAAGATAGAGATAAGTTCTAGAAGGACAACTCATCTTCTAGAAGGAATATTATCTCCTACAAACAAGGAAGGGGGAATTACCCCATTATTAAATGATTTATCTAATTATGCAACCTAGGACTTAAAATATTAAGACAAGACTTAAGTAAACTTATGCAAAGTGTAATTAAATAATTAATTACACCAATACCCCCCCATAAGTGCAACTTAGGGAGAAGAAAATTATTATACAAAGATGGGTCCCGACAACAAGGCCTGATCAGGTACTCATTTACAAATGCAATGAAAGAGAAAGAGGAGAAAACCTAGTGGGAAAAAAACCCCCCTCAATGAGATGGTATGTTACAAAGAAGTGCTAGAAGAACTCTGGTGGAGTAACAATAGAATCCTTAATTTGAAAAGCAAGGAAAGATACCTCTATTTACAAGAAACCATATGAGAGTCACTAAAGGACTCAGGAAAAATCATAATAATGCAACAACAGACCTACTGTCAAGGAACGCTGGGAACTCCCATACTAGATCAACCCTGTAATCTATGAAGTAATAGGAGATGAAAAATATTCCCCCCATAAGAGGGAATGATATGGTGACAGAATTTGGAAGTTGTGTGTCTCTCGATGTTGATGCCAAACTGTAACTAAAACTGCTCCATGAGAACGAGTACCATCAAGATTCTTGAACATTAACCATAAAATGAATGACCTTCAAACTGAGATGGATATGACCCAATGCAAATCAATAACCATAGGCTCTCAATCTAAAATTTGAACCAATGCGAACCAAAATGTGTCCAGCTATGAGCAAGGTGAGGCCAAAAGAAACAACATAATCTAGATATAACTCATGCGAGTTGTCATCAATATGAAGATGAGATTAAAGTGCATGCAATGCAACTACACTCTAATCAATTTATTATGCAAGAATCCCCCTGATGAAATTTCATATCAGTTCATTTATTACAATTCCCAATGATTGCAAAATGAGAGAATGCAAAACATGAATAAACTATAGAGAAAATGCAAACCTAGTACATTAAAACAAAATGAGTGCATGCACAAACCAATGTTCACATCTACCTCCATAATGAAAAAGGACCTCTGATCTGTGTAGAGGTCCGAACTAGCTTTCTGATGATATCTTGTTTATGAAAATCCGACACCATGGCCAAAAGTTATGAATTTTTCAAAAACCTGAATTTAGTTTGCAAGAAATGGGTTTTCTAGCAAAAAAAGTTTACTTCTAATTTAATTTCTACAAAATTTGTTCACAATGAGTGGACAAAAACAAAAACCTAGAAATATTTTGAAGCTAAGAACAAAACTCATAAATATTTTTTTGATCCAGCAAGTAGAAAATGAAAAAAAATAAAAATTAACCTTCAGCTAGGAGAAAAATGACACGCGCTGATTTTTGTATAGCGATTTTCTCCAAATCCATACAAGATATCAAAAATATAAAAGATACCCAGTTCAAATGTTGACCTTGGCTACAAAACCCAAAAATATTTTTTCCTACAACTGAGTGAAAGCTAGATTTCTAAAGCAAAAATGAAAAATAGATTCAATAAAAAGGTTGTTTGCATTCAACAAAACTTTCATGCCAAAATTGATCCCTCATATCTAGGAAGATGTCTGCAGCATTGAAGCTCTAATACCATGTAGGAGTTTAGGTGAACTCCTCAAACACCTCAGAATCACCTGCAAGACAAAATAACTTCCACAAAAGAGAAATAACAGAAATATCATGCTATCATTAAGATGCAAGGATGCCAAATTGAATATGAGATAATTACAAATGTACAAAATGCCTTGAATATATAGGCATGAGTGAAAACCTAAAATGAATAAGATGTTTCCAAGTGTTAAAATCACACTACATGTGACAACATGTGAACCCTATCTAGGAATGATAAAAAGATAGAGATAAATTCTGGAAGGACAACTCATCTTCTAGAAGGAATCTTATCTCCTACAAACAAGGAAGGGGGAATTACCCCATTATTAAATGATTTATCTAATTATGCAACCTAGAACTTAAAATATTAAGACAATACCTAAGTAAAATTATGCAAAGTGTAATTAAATAATTAATTACACCAACAGATCCATTCAAAGGTCCTCAAGCAGATTGAAGTGTTTGTCAAAGACAATAGGAAGCAGAGCCTACATCTTATTTTTGGGATCAAAATGATTCTTCAAAGTGTAGAAACCCAACTTCAAGTGGATTAACTCATCACAAATTGCCTTAGCTGCCACATTGTGTGCACAACTACATTCACCCAACTTCATGGTAAATTTGTGGCAACTAGTCTTGTGTTTATTAGCAAATTTAAGGTTGATTTCTATGGCTTGATAGATGAATTCCATCAAAAAAATCACATTTTTGTAGCATCTAGGGAGTAGATGAGGGTAACCATCAAAACCACCCATCCTAAAATAAGTGAACCTAGGGTATTGGATATACCAATGTCCCCATTCTGAAATGAAGGCCATAACATCCTTGCTCAACCTATAACCAACATCCCCTGTGAGTTGGTTAATGATAACATATAAAAATGCATCATTAACCCTTTTGTAGTTTGACTTAGAAGTCTGTACAGTGAGTTGATTATAATGATCCCACACCTTTTTTTGTCCTTGGGCTTCCCCCAATATGCCCACTGCATTCAACCCTAGAAAGATGCCCCTTCTAGTAGCTGCATAAATCACATAAGAGGTCATGAAGAAACTCTTGGTTTCTCTCACTTTGAGCATTTGGTTGTGAATAAATTCTGATACAATCATACACTAGTCAAACTATTTCCTACCATCTAGGATGGTTTGGATGAAATGAGACATCCACTCTTTGAACTGGGAGGCATCTCTCTTCCCAAACACTCTAGAGAGCATCATTATTATATCCCCAATTTCCTTGTAGAAATCTACCATTTTAGTTTGGTCAGGAAGCTTAGCTAGGGAATTCTTTTCAACCCTCATCCAGTGCTTGTTTATGTGAGTCCTACTAGTCTCCTTCTATTTGCTATAGAGTTGTAGGGCTTCAGCCGCATTGAGTCACCTGGGGTTTTTTGGAGTAGGTGCATTGAAAATAAACCTTATCATTTATGGTGTAAGGTCAATGATCATATTTCCCTGCATGTCCACACACTATCTGGTGGTAAGATTATAGGCTCCAGCTGTTGTGAGTATTAATTTTGGGCATTGGATAGATAAAGGGAAGAGGGAAACATGTGCTAAACTAGACTGAACAATCCTCTTTGCCCTTCTTGAGACATCTTCACTAAATGTCTCTTCATACAACTCTTCACTAAATATCACTAAATGTGTTAGTGATATCAACCCAATCTGAGTCCACCTTGTTGGCTATGATGGTAGGACTTTGATGTTTCTACCTTAGAGTATATGGGAGTTTTTCCACCTTGACCTTCTTCAGCTTGAATCCTTGTCTTGAACTTTCTATAGGTTGGCTCCTTTGAGAAGCCTCTTCTGATGCTCTTGACATCTTTTATCTCTGCAATAAAACCCTATATTAGATGAACAAAAAACATAAAATCAATACATCAAGCAATACCACTCTTTACTTCCTTAGGACAATTTTCATACTTAGCAAAATTTCATATTCATTGGAAGTGGAGTCATCGAAGAATTAAGAGCATGAAACAATTTCAACAAAAAACAAGATTGGGATCAGAATCGGGATTGATACCAAAATCGAGATCAGAATGGAAACCAAACCTGAAACCAATCTATAGTTCCAAGTTCAACCTTCACTCCAGTTTCACTTCTTCCAAAGGGAAAGTGTGAAGACCAGGACCAAAAAGTAATTGGAAGTGGGATCATTTTGGGAATGAACCCCAATGCACACATCCACATAATGAATTCATTCCCAAGTCCACTTCCGCTGATTTACTACTCAAAATGAAGAAATTTCTTGAAGAGGTGGTCACATGAGCTTAAGGACTTGAGTCACATGAGAAAATATGGGAATCTCAAATAAATTGGCTTAACCTCACCCTTAACCCAAATAAAGATCAAAATTAACCCTAGGACTGAATATTTGTAAAGGTTGTCGAGAAAACCCTAGTTTTCACAACACATCAACTCAAAAAATTAGGGCATCAAAAACCCAACATGGAAATCACATAATCGACACAGAAGAATGATCAGATGGGTCTCTAAATAGATTTTAACATATTTAATTCATGAAGAACCTATGAAATGAAACCCTAGTTAGAAACTAGGACACAACAAAATTGACCTGCCACGAAAGAGACATCAAAATAGAAAACAAAAATGTAGAAAGACAGAAAAGAAAAAATGAAGAAAAACAAAAAAGGAAAAAGGAAAAACTAGAAAAACACAAATGAAGGAGAGAAGATTCACAGAAAAAGGCTTTGTGAACACATAAAAACATGAGGAGCAAAAACACGAAAATGAAATGACAAAGAAAAATGGGAAAAGAACAGGATGAGACCCTACCTCAAAAATGTCAACAAGGAAAGGCTAAAACTTGATAAACATTCGATCACCAACATACCTCTACAATCAAATTGTGCTCCTCTTGAATTTCTCCTCGCTCTAGTTCGCTAAAATGACTTAGTCAATAATGATAATGAGCCAGTTAACTTTGATTAAGGTTTAAAAGTCATTTCGCACGTGTGAGGAGGTTGTAATTAATGCCATAAATGTGATCAGTTGAGGGCAGAGCAAAAAATGCAAATGACCTGTTAAATCTCATGGACACCAAAGGTAGAGCGGATGTGGACCTGGATCTGGGATAGAACAAGAAGCCTTTGACAAGTTTTTTATCCAACTTCGAACCTGGTTTTGGTCTCGCAGCAAGGACAAAAAACAAAAGGAAATGGGAGCAAAATCGAGACCAAAATCAGGACTGAAACTTTCACAAAGTTTCAAGTTCGGTTATGCTCTTGAAAAAGGAACAAAAAGCAGACACAAACAATAGAAATGATGGGAAGCAAGACCGAAATGAAAACTAGACCTGACCCAGACACCAACAAAAACAACACAAAGCAAACAAGTGAAGTCAAAATCAAAATGAAAATAGAATCTATAAATTTACAAAGTTCCAAGATCACTTCCATCCCCAGTTCTGCTTCTGCTCAAGAAAAAAAACACAAGGAAAACAAGAAATGACTCAAGGGAGAAATAGACCTGAGAGTGCGAGACCAACCAAAAGACAACAAAAAAGAACAAGGAAGAAAGGAAAGACCAGAACTAAGATTGAATCCAGACTCAAAACCTTACAAAAAGTTCTGAGTCCATGTTCTATCCCGACTCCACTTTCAACATACCAAAAGAAAGACTTAGGAGAAAAATGAACAACTCCTAAGACCCAAACAAAACACCAAGGACAAAACAGAAACAAGGGGGGATCCATTTTGTTCCAAAACAAAATGGGGTGGTTATTCAAGGAATAACAATTCCTTTGTTCTACAAATGACTTCAAATGGTTCTCATACAGGGTATGTGCAGGATCATGATGGGCCAAAAAGCGGTGATATGATGGGTATGTGCAGGGTATGTGGCTAGCGACTTTTTTTTTTACCCAAAATTGATGAAATGAAAAGGGTTTTTAAAAGAGATTCTCAACTTTCCACCAAAATAAATTATGCTTTACTTTGAATTTAATTAATATTTTTTATTAATTTTCTATTTGAATTACGACTAAAGTCCTAATTGATAGGCTGATTGAAAAAAAATTGTAGCTTTCAAATGGTATCACATTTTTTGAATCCAAAACATGCATCACATTCTATGCTTCACAGACTATAGGATTAAAAAAAAATGAATTTCATGAAGTTTTTGACCAAGTTAATTTTCAGTCAAGTTAAGGTGGTCAGACAGAAATTTTTTTATATTTTTAAAAATTTGTAATAAAAAATTCATAATTAATTATTTACTTGGAAAAAAATTACAAAAAAATATGAATCACATCCAAACATGAGTCCTCTACTTATATTTAAAATCTCATAAAAAAATATTATCATCTTATTGTGGTTTGGGTGATCAGATAGACACCTACTTATTTTTTGCTTGAAATTTAAGTACTACTGCATTGAAATTTCAAATTTTCACCAAATATATATTTAAAAAAATAAATAAACCTAGTAGTTTAGAAACTACATTCAATTTTCTATAGATTCTATTGTTACATATTTTTGAAATAATATAGATAACTTATTCAAATTTTTATGGCAAGTTGCCTAACATTGATTTTTTTGAGTTTTTTGCCACTTAAGGGCCTATTTTTCCATAATGATCCTGCACATACCTTACAATGACCTTGTAGTCTTCCTTGCATCCTTGATTGCATTTTCTCTTGAACATGACTTCACCTTTGCATTTAGACTTGAAAATGGTCATTTCCATGTTCCTTGATCAAAACTAGACTGCATTCCTCTATCTACACCTGCAAACAAACACATGTTAGTGATCTTTTGATCTGTCTTCCCTCTTGCTTCATATTCATGCTTGTATCTACCTTTATTGACTTGTCCAATCTATCCTTTGATTAGACTGGAAGCGTAAGAATGAGGTAAACAATCTAAAATGCATCTACACTTCTAAATAAGACATTGTATCTAAGATTCAAGAAAATTAAACTAATTTAAACTAAGAATCTTCAGAAATCTATCCTAATGCTCTCTAACTCTAAAGATTTCTCTAATATACTTTGCTCTCAGATTTTAGAAGCTAATTAGATTATTGAAATGACACTTAGAGAATGAGAATTCAAACTATTTCTATTCCTATATGATTAAATAATAAAACTACTATAATGGCAGCCATGACTGCAAATGTTGAATGCTTGATGAATGCTAGATGAATGCTTGATGGATGCTGGATGAATGCTTGAATGCTTGATTGCTTGAATGCTTGGATGCTTGGAAAACCTGCAGAGTAAGATTGCACAAGTTAGGATCCTTTTCCTATAGCCAGAAGCTTGTATTTATAGATTTCACGGCAGCACATTTGCACAGGGAAAACACAACAGAGGTTGAGATTCAATCTGGAGAATTGAATGGTATGAGATGAGAAGGTGGAGCTGATCATGAAGGATTGTTCCTCCCCATGAAAACACCAAGCAAGATGAGAGGAAAGATTGTTGGAAGAAGATTGAGAGGATTTCCTGCAGGTTTGTCCCCGAAGCTCTTCCCGTGAATGACAGTAGAATTAATTAGATTTTAAAAATCTAATTTTATTGGTGAGTGATTAAAGGAATATGATTTATGCATCAATTTAAATATTTTTGATTTATTTAAATTTAGCAAAGAGGAATAAATAATTTAATAAATCAAACTATAGAATTTGTTTATTAAAAAGGAAAATGATAATTAAATAAAAGATTTTAGGATATCTTTATTTAATTAAGAAGAAATGTGATGAGGTAATTAAATAACACAAATTATTTAAGTTGTGTATTTAATTTTAAGATAGAAGTATAAAAGAAGTAATAATAATAATAATTAAATAAAACAAAGTTTTTAATTTTGTTTATTTAATTAAGAGAGAAATAATATGATGAAATAGAAGAATTAATAATGAACTTAATATAAATAAATATCTCTATTTATTTACTAAGTAGATGAATTTAAGATTAATTAATCAAATAAATCGTATTTAATTAATTAGATTCTCCAGACCATTTTTAGGTGTCTACATTTTTCCCCTCTTTGAAGTGATGTGTTTACGCATTGCTTCAAAGAAAATTTTTCCTCAGCTGCCAGTATTAACGAAAAGTTTGAAATATGCCCCAGACTTGCCCCAGATATTGAATTTCAAAATGATAGCGATATATGGCCCCATGGGAGAGAAATTGATGAATTTTGAAATTTTATGAGGAATTTGATGATTTGATAATGATTTGATGAAGAAACAATTTATCTCCTAACAAAATTGTCCAAAAATGCCCCTGTGATAGATAAGAATTATTTCCTCAAAATAAATAAATAAATAAATCCCATGAAAATCCCACAAAAATAACCTATAAAAGCTCAAAAGGTCATTTTCAAAAGTCATTTGTGCATTTGACTTTGATAAACTTGTGATAGAGACCCTTAGAGTGCTAGAGTATCAGGATGCCGACCCCTTACCACACCCACCGACTCGAGCATGTGCGACGTCACCAGCGTCCGCCTGACTATGGACCTTCGGTACGTACCCCAAATCCTCCTCATAATTTGCGCTTGTAGTTTTTAGTTCATTTTTCACGTGTTTTTCTGTTTTAGCACCCGGTAGGTGTGGAATAGCTTGTTAGTAATCTGTTTTAGCACGCCTGAGTTTTAGCGCACCAACAGAAATCTGTAGTGCGTCAGTAGGTTAGGGTAGCGCACAAGAGTTTTAGTGCGTTAGGTCAATTCTACAGTGCGCCAGTAGGATTTTGTAGCGCCCCACTAGAAATAGCACCCCCAAGCTTTTGTATAGCGCGCCAACAAGATTGCATAGCACCCCAGTAGTTTTAGCAAGCCGTTTACCTGTTTTAGTGCTTGGAAGAACAGATTGATGAAAAATTGTGCACTATGATTTTTATTTCATCGATTTGTTGTTGACTCCATCCATTTTAGTTTGATCTAAATAAATGTTTAAACAATCTCATGATGAGCGAGATCCATTGATTAATAATAATTACCCTCATGATAGGCGAGGAATAATTAGAATTTTTGAAGGAATGAACCTGATTGATAGATGAGGGTTCCTTCTTGATAAAATTGATCATTTCATAGATAAAACACAATTTTTAGTAATTGATGACCTCATGATGTTTGATATTCTGATTGGTAACGTATTGATCTATAATTTTTTTAATTTTTTTATGATAACAAGAGCATTTAGATGTTATCCAGGTGCGAGAGCAGTTCCCCTAGCCTTTTGATATGATACCACGGATTTTGCTGGATGAGAGGCAGCATATTACTGATTGTGGTTTAGCCTCATTACTGGATATGCCCCATATTAGACTTAATAGGGGTCTACTAACAGCTTTAGCAGAGCGGTGGCATAGTGACCACAACACCTTCCATTTACCTATTGGCAAGATGACCATGATGCCAGAGGATGTATGGCGTATTCTTCACATTCCTTTTGTTGGGGAGATTGTCGTGCATGATTTGGAGGAGGTTGGTGGGATAGAGTCTATTCGGAGAGTTTTTCAGGATCCCCATGTTGCGGGAGTTTGGATCCCATGGGTAGAGATGTATAATTCTTATGCTCCACTTCCTTCAGTTTTGGCAGGCTTTATTGGAGGATTCCTTTGTCCTGATAAGAGGTCAAAGGGTCTATCTCTTGGATGGGGTCAGGTACTAGAGGGTATGGTGGCACACAGGATGAGATATGCCTGGGGCATGTGTATGCTTGCTCAGTTATATCATGATTTACATTGGATCGTGTACCTTGGAGGTAGCAGTTTATCAGCAGGAGCTACACTTCTTCAGGTATGGGCATGGGAGCATATTGTTGTCACGCATCCTATGCTGGTGTTATCGAGACCAGCAATGAGACCCTATGTGTTTCGCTATAGAGGCAGGCCTACCCAGCATATGATGGGTAAGCTAGATTATTAGAGACGAATTCTTGATGATGTGGAGACAGTGACCTGGCATCCCTATTTAGATTGTGATGACTGGGATGAGGATGATATCGAGTTGGGATATTTGGCCGACTTGATGTATTTGATTAGGAAGAGCTCCAAGGTTTTGGAGTGATTCCTGTTTCGTCACATCTACAGGTAGTATGGGATTGTTCAGTGTATGCCACAGGGAGTAGCGCACTATGGACGACGACGGATAGATGCCAGTGATTGGGGTCCATGCTTGCCTTATGGGGCACTTGTTGAGGGTTATCGTGCTCTTCAGCCATCGGCATGGGATATGCAGTGAGATATTATTGAGGCACCCGTTACTCCCGATTATGGACAGTATTTGGCTATAACACCCTCCTCCTCATATTACCATTCTAGATGAGCTAGCACCAGTACCAACACCAACACTAGCACCAGCAGCTGCAGGGGGTGGTCATGGTGGTCAGAGATGGAGGAGAGAGGAGGATGTAGATGTTGATGTGGAGGGTAGTGATGAGAGTGACAATGATGATGATAGTGATGATAGCAGTGATGATGATAGCGGAGATGAGGGGAGACCGAGCATAGTAGGTACTTCAGAGCCATCGGCTAGTGCACCTCGTAAGAGGCAGGCAGTTGCCTCCTCTTCAGCAGAGCGATCAGAGGTTACGGGTTTGCGTGTCAAGATTTTGACATTATAGGGACAGCTAGCACAGGCGCAGGGATTAGTGGCACAGACTCAGGCCCAGATGCATGCACAACTAGCTACTGCACAGATGCAGATTACCTCTCTGATTGGTGAGAGAGATGAGGCCAGATAGGCAGCAGAGGCAGCAGAGGCTCAGCTAGCAGGTGTACGGGCATAGTTTACCACTGCGCAAGAACAGATTACAGCCCTGACTGCAGAGTGACATACTGTCAGATAGGTAGCAGATATAGCACAGGATACTATAGAGAGATTGCAGAGAGTGGCGGATGGGACCTCTGTGGTAGATTACATGCGAGAGGCCATGCGGGCAGGTGCAG
Source organism: Sequoia sempervirens (assembly GCA_007258455.2). Taxonomy (NCBI): domain Eukaryota; kingdom Viridiplantae; phylum Streptophyta; class Pinopsida; order Cupressales; family Cupressaceae; genus Sequoia; species Sequoia sempervirens. The sequence continues at coordinate 162,162 of VDFB02073363.1, forward strand.
AGATTGAGTTCTACAGGAGTCATTATCATGAGCTGTGCCCCCAGAGCAGAGAGTCAGTTATGCCCAGTCCTGCTCAGAGAGGACTTGTTTGAGGACAGTGAGCAAAGGCATGACACAACCTCTTTCGAGAGATCTGAGAGATCTGAGAGATCCTGGGACAGCTGGTGGTGGTGGTGATACTGGTGTGAGTACCACTTGAGATCGTGTACTTTGATATGATGGTATCTTCATCTGTTTCAAACTTCATTGTATACTTGACACTTGATGAGATATATATGTGCAGCAGGTTTGATTGATCTATGATGTGTTCTACATGATTTATGTGATGAATGCATTTTAATTTTTATGTTTTATGATGATTTTATTATTCTAGATTGGATAGATGCATTGATGATGATGTGATATGATATTGATGATGTGTGTATTTTCTTAATGAAATGCAATTTATAATATATAAAATGAGATGTAAATGAATGATGTATGGATGAAATGCAATGTATGATATATAAAATGAGATGTAAATGAATGATAAATGTAATGAATGATGAAACATAACTTGTATATGATATCAAATGTATGATAGATGAAATGAGATGTAAATGAATGATGAAACATAACTTGTATATGATATCAAATATATGATAGATGAAATGAGATGTAAATGAATGATAAATGTAATGAATGATGAAACATAACGTGTATATGATATCATGAAATGAGATGTAAATGAATGATAAATGTAATGAATGATGAAACATAACTTGTATATGATATCAAATGTATGATAGATGAAATGAGATGTAAATGAATGATAAATGTAATGAATGATGAACCATAACTTGTATATGATATCACGAAATGAGATGTTTATTGTGAAATTTATGATGAGATGAAGAAATGATTTATATGCATGCCATTATGAAAATTGTATGTGTCAAGTATACTCAATCTTTGATAAGAAAAGATAACATTATGTGCAAATGAATCTTTGTAACTTGTGTAATCAATACTCTGTAGATGTATTATTATGAATGCAATCTATTTTTACATGCAAACCTAAGTGTCATTTCAATAATCTTTTTTTTATTTTTCTTTGTATCATCACTAAGCTTTTAAAATGTTGAAAGCGAATACAAGCATCAATGATATGAGATAGACCAATGATGACCTGAGTATTTCTATCATGATATTTGATATTGCAAGTAAACACAAGCATCAAGGTATAATTAAACCTAGATGACCTGAGCATTTCTTGCGTAAACAAACAAGAATGAATCATTTTCTTAAGTGAATCGAAATGTCATCCATGATACTTGGTAGAGCACTTCCCGTGACAATTCACAAAATAATAATGACTAACTCACAAACAGCAAACAAATAAAATGAATCATTCTCCTTCCTTGCTTCTCTAGTTTAATACATCATCGAGTAGCTCTAAAGAAATGATAAGCAAATGATAAAATAAAAGGTACAACAATTCAAATTCTACTTAATGTATTTTCAAATCATTATTCAGATTAGATCATCAATGTTGAAATGTGTGTGCTGAGGTTTGCATGATATTCTCAGACGTTTGACCAAATGATGTAACCTAAAGACCTATCCTAGGGGTCTCAGGGACTGATCAAAGATTAATCTTGCCTACGTTATACACGCAGAGACCACATAGTTCGACTGATACAGACTCTATTTTTTTTGCGTTTTGCATTTTTGAATGTTTTTGCATGGATTTTCTGATTTTTTTTGGATTTTGATGGATTTTCTGATGTTTTTGGATTTTGATGGATTTTCTGATGTTTTTGGATTTTGATGGATTTTCTAATGTTTTTGGATGCTTTTCAAGTATCGTCACTCGGTGTTAGCACGTTTGATTGTCTCCCCATTTAAGCCGAAAGTCCATTGTACCAAATAACTCTAGGACGTTTCCCCCAAGCTAGGGTAGGACATGATATCCCTGCTATGATATGGATATGATACTAATTATCTCAAATGATAGATGGAAATGATATGAAAGGAAACAATTGTAACAAAACTATACCCAATAGATAGAAGAGCTGATGAAAATCACAAGTAGCGCCTGTTTGCCAGGTTTTCATCACTTGTTTTTATTGTGTCCTCCTTTTTGTGTATTTTTATTTTTATTTTGTTTTTTTCCTTTTTCTGTCATCATGATGCCTATTTGCTAGGTTTTCATCAAGACAACTTTACCGATCGTGCACTAGGTATCCTTAAGTATAGAATCACCTGAGATGGATGTTGTTCATGGGTTCCTCCAACATATCTCATTCTGGTGTAGACAGCCGGTATGCTCCTGATCCATAGACTGATATAATGACATAAGGCCCTATCTAGTTAGGTTTAAACTTTCCCTTCTTTTCTCTATCTGCTTGATTTCTAGGGTTTTCCCGTAGGACCAAGTCTCTGATCTGGAAGACTCTAGGCTTAACCCTATGATTATAGTTCCTAGACATTCTTTGTTGATAGGCTGTCAAATGATTGACAACTTGTTGTTGACGTTCATCAAGTAGCTCTAATTCTTGAAGTCTAGAGATCCTGTAATCCTCATCTGAAATGAGTCCCTTTAGTGAAACTCGAAGGGATGGAATTTCTACCTCAATAGGTAATATTGCCTCTGATCCATAGACAAGAGCATATGGTGTAGCTCCTGTTGGTGTTATGATGCTAGTCCTGTAAGCCCAAAGAGCAGGGTTCAGCTGAACATGCCAATCACGCCCTACCTCATTTACAGTCTTCTTGAGAATCTTTAGAATTGTTTTGTTTGAAGCTTCTGCCTGTCCATTACCTTGAGGGTAATAAGGGGTTGAAAAGCGATGTTGGATGTGGAACTTTTCACACAGCTCTTGGATGTCTTAGTTCTTGAAAGGCCTACCATTATCTGTGATGATTGACTGGGGTATCCCATATCTACAAATGAGATAATTAAGTATGAAAGATGATATTTGCTTCCTAGTGATTGTGGTTAAGGGAACTGCCTCCACCCATTTTGTAAAATATTTTGTTGCGGTGATAATGAACTTATGTCCATTAGATGAAGATAGATTAACTTTCCCTACCAAGTCCAATCCCCACTAACAGAAAGGCCATGTAGATGCAAATGGATGGAGCTCCTATGCTGGTGCATGTATAAGATTGCCATGAATTTGACATTGTTGACATCTCTTAACAAACTGGAAAGATTCTTGCTCCATGTGCGGCCAGTAATACCCCAAATGAAGGAGTTTCTTGGCTAAAGATAATCCACTTGAATGTGTGCCAAAAATTCCTTCATGGACCTCATGTAAAGCAGAAGTAGATTCGTTATGTTCTAAACAACGCAAAAGAGTACCATCTAGGCCTCGACGGTAAAGAGTGTTAGCAATAATGGTATGTCTAGCAGATTGGCATATGAAGTTGCGCTTTTGGTTGCAAGAAAGATCTGGTGGTAAGTTATTATCTTTTAAGTAAGTATAAATGTCTCTATAAATGGAAGATTGGGCACTATCCAAAAGGCTTATGGTTTGGGATTTGAGATTTGCGTATGCAGGATTTGACACTTGTTCCACAATAAATCGACAACGATCTTGTGTTTCAGGCATTTTTAGAAGAGATGCTATTGTGGCCATGGCATCTATTGCTTTATTCTCTGATATTGGTATCTGCTCAAATTTGATTTCTATGAAGTATTTTCTTAGATCATCTACCAGTCTCTTGTATAAAATCAGTGTGTCATCCTTAGTTTGGTAATCATTGCTGACTTGATAGATGATTAACTAAGAGTCTCCATACACCTGTAGTTCTGTGATTTTCCAATCAATAGCCACTTTAATTCCAAGGATTAAAGCTTCATATTCTACCACATTGTTAGTGCAATGGAAGGTAAGCCTGTAAGATTGTGGAATTGTGTACCCAAGAGGTGTGACAAATAAAATTCCTGCCCCTGATCCATGTTGTGTGTAGGATCCATCGAAGTAGAGTTTCCATGGTTGTGTTGTAACGTTGAGGATATCCGCATCAGGAAATTCCATGGTCATAGGATGATTGTCTGACAATGGAGCTTCTGCTAATTGGTCAGCAATGACTTGTCCTTTGATAGCTCACCTTTCAACATACTGAATGTCAAACTCACTGAGGAGCATGACCCACTTTGCCAACCTTCCTATTAAAGCTGCTTTGCTCAGTAAATACTTGAGGGGATCAATTTTTGCAGCGAGCTTGACAGTGTGAGTGAGCATATAGTGTCGCAATTTTTGTGTTGCAAATACTACTGCTAAGCATGATTTTTCAATGAAGGTGTAGTTTACTTCATGTCCATTGAGTGTCCTGCTGATATAGTATATTGCCTATTCCTTTCCTTCTTTATCCTCTTGTGCTAGCAAGGCTCCTAAAGAAATATCTGTTGTTGTGATATATAGTAACAATGGCTTTTCTTTACTGGGTGGCACCAAGATTGGCGGTGTCATTAAATAATGCTTGATTTGATTGAAAGTATTCTCACACTGTTCATCCCATTTAAAAGACACATTTTTATGCAAAAGATGGTTGAATGGATGACACTGATCTGCTAGTTGAGAGATAAATCTTCTGATGGACTCTAGTCGACCTTGTAGAGATCTTAATGTACTGATATTCTTAGGAGGTGACATTTCTACAATGGCTTTAACTTTTGCTAGATCTACTTCAATTCCTTTTGTAGAAACTATGTATCCAAGGAGTTTTACTGATGTTACTCCAAAGGCACATTTCTTAGGATTTAATCTGACTTTAAATTTCTCCAACCTATCAAATATTTTGGCAAGTATCTCTAGATGTCCTTCCCTAGTGTGAGATTTGGCTAAGATATCATCCACATAGTCTTCCATGAAGGTTTGCATCATGTCATGGAAGATTGTTGCCATAGCTCGCTAGTATGTAGCCCCTGCATTCTTTAACCCAAAAGGCATGACGTTCCAGCAAAAGGTGCCCCACAGACATGTAAATGCTATCTTTTCTTGGTCTTTAGGAGCTATTTTGATTTGATTGTATCCTGAAAATCCATCCATGAGTGATAGCATTTGATGGCCAGCTGTTAAATCTACAATCATGTCTATGTTTGGAAAAGGAAAATCATCCTTTGGACATGCTCTATTTAAATCCCAGAAATTAGTACATATTTTGATGGTGTGATCTAGTTTTGAAATAGGTACAATGTTGGATATCCATTCAGCATAATCAATAGATCTGATAAATCCAGCATCTAGTAGTTTCTTCAAATCATTTTTTACCAATAATGCAACATGTGGATGCATTTTTCTCAGTTTCTGTTTTACTGGTTTAGTGCCAGCTGGTAAAGATAAGTGATGCATAATAAGATATGTGTCTAAGCCTGGCATGTCAGAGTATGACCAAGCAAAATTGATGCATCGTTCTTCAAAGAATTTGATAAAATCTGGCTTTTCTATATCTGTCATGGATGCTACCAGGTGTAGTATTCTTACTTTCTCTATTGTGCCAATATCAATAGACTATGTGGGTTCTATCATCACTGATGATCTTTCATGGTAATGTTGTGGGAGGATGTCAAGCCTTCCATCCTTTGGTGCCTCAATGAGGTTTTCACCATTGGATGCGTTCTTTGTTTTTACTATTTTAGGATCAAATACTGCCATAGAATGGTTTTCACCATTAGATCCATTATTTATTTCCATACTTTTGCAACTGAAAGGCTTGGCACCCTCTTGCCTAAAAGCATCATTAAAAGAAGCATTGGTAGAACAAGTATCATATTCTTCACAGCAAAGGTAGTTAATAATAGCAGAGTCATTGTCAAAAACTGGGAGATTGATGGGGTGTTGGGGTTCCCACTCGATAAGCTCAGGATGCAGTAAAGGCAATGAATCATTAGAAGGGTTGAGGTTAGCGATTGTGAAAGCTCAGACATAAATGTCATCAAAGTTGTTAGTGGTTATGTTGAGGCCTACAAAGGTATTTTCTTCTACATCATTTATCTCACTTGATGTCTGTTTGTCTTCACTTGAGTCATCAAAATTTTGTGTTTCAAAGACAATAGGATTAAAACTCGAGCTTTGACCCTCCTCACATTTGGGGGTATACTTTTTGATAACATCAATCTAGATATCTTCATAGGAAACATTTGATAAGTTGTCCCACTCATATTCATTTGAATCTGTTTTGGAGTTATCTCTCATTTGAAGAATACACTCCACAGTTTTATTGGTGAGTTCTGCTCTTGCTTCTTCTGTGTATCCTAGTCCAGTTCTGCCATTTTGCTGAATTATGAGAACTTGGATTGGTTCTGTTACACTTTGTTCCCCTCATTCAAGAGGTCCTTGTTCTACTACATATCCTAGTCCCTTTTTATCCTTATGTTGGAGCATGATTGGTTGGATTGGTTCTGTTATGCCTTGTTTCCTTAACCCAAGAGGTCCCTGTCCTAAATATCCCATCTTCTCTAGAATAGTTTTTCCCTTTCCATATTGATTTGTCTCTATGATATTACTTGTGGAAGTGGAAGCTTCCTCATCCCTATAAAGCCAATTTAGTATGGCCTTATCTTCTGATTCTTCATCTAAGTTTCCAACTTTTACAAATCTTCCATCTAATGCCATTGTAGATTGTGCTGATTTTTGAGTGGTTGTAGATGGTTGTCCATATGTTTGCAAGGAGGGTAACATCTGTGATAGATGAAAAGAGTGTCTGACACCATATTCACTTATTCCTTTGTCACTTATTTGTACTTTGTTGGTGAATTGGTGCGAGAGTGAAGCCATTTGATCTTCAACATTTGAAGGGTTAGATTGTGCCACCTTGATCTTTTGTGATTTTTGTTGTTTTGGAAGCCACTTTGATATGAAGCTTTGTTGTTTCTCACCATTAGATGAATTTGATATGCTAACTTCTCTATTGTGAGGTATTAATGTATCCTGAGATGTTTTCAATGTATGACAAGCTTGGTTGTCATTATAGTCTGCTATGATTGTTACCTCCTGTCCATTGATGGGAAATTTTAGGCATTGATGATAGGTAGAAGGTACTACTTGCATATCATGAATCCAAGGATGTCCCAATAGTATATTGTATGTCAGTTCCCTATCTAAGACTTGAAAAACCACATTTTGGACAATAGGTCCCACTTGAATGGGTAATATGATCAATCCTTTAGAGGATCTTTCTTCCTCATCATATGCTTTGATTGTGATTTTTCTTCTTGTATCAATGGCTTCATCTAAGTATCCTAGTGCACGAATCAGCTTTAAGGTACAAATATTTAAACCGGCCCCTCCATCTATCAGGACACGCTTTACACGGTGTTTATGGATGAGGACTTCAATGTGAAGGGCGGAACTATGTGGATGGGTGAGTGATACATCATCATGTTCAAAAAATGAAAGGCAATGAGGTGCAGATAGATGTCCCACCATAGCTTGGAATTGGCATACATCCAAATTGTTAGGTACCGTGGTTGATACAAGAGCTTGCTCAAGAACTTCTTTGTGTGATGAGGAAATCTTTAAAAGTTCCAAGATGGATATTTGTGCCGGTATTTTTTGTAATTGATCAATGAGATTATATTGATTGGAGGGAGGATCTACAGATTGGGGTGATAATGATGCTCCTTTCAATATAACTTTGGACTGTGCCCTTGTTGTGGCATTAACCGGTTGGTGATCTTGTTTCCCTTCGAGTGTGATTACATTAATTTGGTTTTTAGATTTGTCCATATGTTGTACCAAATTAATAGGTGTAACATCATTGTTTCGATTGATTTGATTGCATAACTCCTCATCCTCTTTGGCAACAGAAAGACAAAGGATTGTTGTGTCATAAACATAACTGACATTCTTACCTTTGGTGTTTGCGGAAGAGGATTCTCCCTTCTGATAATTCGGTAGAGGATTTTTGAATGTTGTATGATCTTTGTTTGTTTGGTGTCCCTCTACAAATACTTTCTTTTGATCTATAAGGTCTTGTACCGCATGTTTTAACTGCCAACAATTTTCAGTCATGTGGCCTTTATTTTGATGGTAGTGACAGTAATGCAAGTCATTCCACCATGATGGTTTGACTTGAGGGTCCCAATTTCTAGCCTCTTGTACTTGAATAAGTTTTTCATCTAAAATTTCTTTGAGGACTGATTCCAATGATTGCCCTAATGGCATGAATTTTCATTTATTGGATGGTCGTTGGAATGATTGGGTTTTTGTTTCTCCACTATTTTGATTATTTCCTTGATCACTACTTTGTTTGACATTAAGACCATTGTTTTGTTTGTTTGTAGTTGTTGACGTCAAGGTGAATACTAGTTTGGATATGTGTGTATCGATCATGGTATCAGTATTTTTATTCATTTTCCAAAATCTTGGCTTTTCATTGTTGTTGTTAGAGGAATTGTTATTGTTTGAACCTTCAATGAAGTGTTTGATTGTTCCTCTTTTGATTAGAGCCTCTTCGATTTTGAGTCCCTTTTCGATAACTTGCTCAAATGTAGATGGACATTGTAAGTCCAATCTATAATTCATTTCGTCCACTAGGTTATCAATGAACATCTCTATTTTCTCCTCTTCAGGAATAGACCTGGGGTATTTAGCAAATAGCCTTCTCCATCGTTGGAGAAACGAAAGAAACTTTTCACCCTTTGCTTGTTTGGTGTTGTAGAGTTCTTTTAAGGTCACCCCATGTTGGATGTTGAATGAGAAGTGCGTTATGAACCTATTGATCAGTTCTTCAAAAGATTGGATCCCGGGTTCCATTTTAGAAAACCACTCCATGCAAGTGTTTCCTAAGCTTCTTGGAAATAATCGTAGTAAGTAAGAGTCCTCATGTGTGAACTCTATGCTCATGGCTCTAAATTCTCGTATGTGATCAAATGGATCAGTTCTTCCATTGTATTTTTTGTACGTCGGGTATTCACAATACTGTGGAAATGGTATCATGTTAATGCTTGGGTCAAATGGATAAGGGCAAATGTCTTGTAAGGAATATCTTTTTGTTGGCCCTTGTTGGATATTTTGGAATTGCAATTGTAATTGTTGGATTTTTTTTGTCGAAGCATCTATTTGATTTGGATTTTCTATAGTAGTTGTCTGAGGTGTGGTCATTTCCTTGAGTTGGTTGACATCAAAGTCTTTGGGAAGCTTAGCACCTTTGTCAACTAATAATAAAAGATACTTTTCCATATCTTGCTCTAACATCTTTTCCATAAATTTATGGAAATGAGGGTCTTGTTGAACTTTCTTGATTTCTTCTGCAATTATTTCTTTCTCTTGTGAATTAGTGAGAGGATCAGTGTTGTTGTATCGTCCCCAAGGGTTTTCTTCAGCCATGGCTGCTATTCTTTCATTTTCTTCTTGTTGTTGTCTTTGATATGTTGATCATGTGAAAATAGGCATACAAACATTAAAATTTTACTCTAGACTTTGATCTTGGAATTTTGATTTGATAAGTGTCGAAGTTTTTGATTTAAAATCTGATTTAGTCATGTCTAGTTTCATGATGGAAGGATGTTAAAATCCTTGATAGGGAAATTTTGACACAAAAATCTCAGATTTAGTGATGATTGATAAGGACACTTTGTAAGATGTTTCAAGATCTAGGCGCAATAGTAAAGTTTTCTTTTTGTATGATTCAAGTGTTTTGAACTATGAAAAAAATGTTTTCAATTGATGAAAACCTTGTTTTTGATGTGGGCAAACTGACAAACTATCTTACTAACTCTTTATTTTTCTGACTTTCTTGGGCACTAAAATAGAGTTTTGACTCACTAAAACAGAGTTCTGAGGTGCTAAAACAGAGTTCTAACACACTAAAACATAGCTGTGATGCACTAAAACAGAGTTCTAATGCGCTAAAACATAGATGTGATGCCCTGAAATAGAGTTGTAACGCGCTATAACAGAGTTCTAACACGCTAAAATAGAGTTGTGACGCGCTAAAACAGAGTTGTGATGTGCTAAGTCAGAGATACGACATGCTAAAATAGAGCCATGGTGCGCTAAGATAGAGCTGCTACGCGCTAAGACAGAAAACTATCTTACTCTATGAAACTCACTTGGTCTGGTATTGTATTGTATGGCTGGTTGTGGGATATATTTTGGACGAATTCATAGACTATGATTGTGGTGTTGCCTAAGAGCCCTTCTTTGATAAAATGCTTGTGAATCTAAGGGAGCTATAGCATAGTCGTTTGTATAACCTCTAGAGAAATCGTGATATCTATGAATAAAAGCCCAATGTTGGAGTAGAACTTTTTTGCTTTGATACAAAAATTGTTGTTTTCTCAAGAGTTGTTTGTATGTAAGTGTTTTCTTTGGCTTTCTAATTCTTTTGACAAGAGATTTCTGGACAAATTTGGTGGATACCCAATCTTGAATCATGAGAATTTCACAAGTGTTTGATTTTGAAGATTCTTGTGATGATCTTATCTGAATTTAATGAAAGAAAACACAACAAGCAAGAATAGAATAGTTGATTTAAAATCCTAGAATCTAAACAGATAGTGTATGTTTTTAAAAATCAAGCATGATTCTTCTTGATTTTCACTGGTTTATAACAGATAAGACAATTCAGATAGACTCACTCCTAGAGACAAAAGGTCATCGTTATATACTCGAACGACCCACAGCTTGGAATTGCATCGACTCACATAGCCATGTCACCCCCTAGAGGGCACCCATTTTTTTGTCTTTTCCAAGTGCGTACTCAGAGTGATGGAAGTGGATACTGGATCCCCTGAGCAAACAGTCCTTAGCAATTATATGGTGAGTGCTTGAGGGTAGATTCTTCCCTACCCCTGCACCACCAAGTATTACAATGTTTGGGAACTGACAAGCATGCTTCTATTTCTAGGTTCTTAGATAGGGTTTCCATTCAGAGCGGAAAATGGAAAAACTCCCTCGAGAGACCTCCCAATCTTTAGAACAAAGATTTTGGGGATGGTTATCCTACACACTTCCGTTGAAAGAGGGTTTCCCCAAATTCACATAAATTTTTAAGTGGATTAGAATGCCATGGATTTTGGTTGTCCCCACTCAGGTCGTTCCCATAGGGTGAGTACTTTTTCCCACTACAGCAGGCCTATCCAAAGGTTTTAATAAAAACTTGAAAATGCATAAAGTAAAAGTGAGTCTAGTATTTTGATGCACCCAGTTAAGGGGAGAGCATAAACCTATCACCAATCACAACAAAGAATTTGTTTACTTTTTAAAACCCAAAAGAAAAATTATCTAATCTATATGGAGATATTGCTCCATAAAAAGTATGATGTTCAATTTTAATCCCACAAGAAATTGTGAAGTTTCTATCCTAGGATTGATCAATTTTTATCCATTTTCTGTCCTAGGATTGATAAATTTTAACCTGTTTTCTATCCTAGGATTGATAAATTTTAATCAAAAAGAAATTAAAGAATACAATCTGGCCGCTGACGTGTCAGATCCAGATAAAAGATATTTAAAAAAAATGAAAAGTTGAAGCGCTAAAACAGTAGATCAGTGCGCTAAAACATTTTCTCGGCGTGCTAAAACAGTCAATCCGCGCACTAAAATAGTTGTGCGGCGCGCTAAAATATTTGAGGAGCGCGCTAAAACAAATGAGTGGCGTGCTAAAATAATTGAGCGGCGCGCTAAAACAGTCGAACGACGCGCTATAATTTTGGTCTGATGCGCTACAGAATCCAGCCGACATGCTACAAAAAGTCACGGTTCCGCTAAAACAAACACGTCGATACCTGTAAGACACTTTTCAAAAAAATTATGTAGAATATGGGGTTAGGCCCCACGGTGGGCACCAAAATGGAAGCGTAAGAATGAGGTAAACAATCTAAAATGCATCTACACTTCTAAATAAGACATTGTATCTAAGATTCAAGAAAATTAAACTAATTTAAACTAAGAATCTTTAGAAATCTGTCCTATTGCTCTCTAACTCTAAAGATTTCTCTAATCTACTTTGCTCTTAGATTTTAGAAGCTAATTAGATTATTGAAATGACACTTAGAGAATGAGAATTCAAACTATTTCTATTCCTATATGATTAAATAATAAAATTACTGTAATGGCAGCCATGATTGTAAATGTTGAATGCTTGATGAATGTTGGATGAATGCTTGATGGATGCTGGATGAATGCTTGAATGCTTGATTGCTTGAATGCTTGGATGCTTGGAAAACCTGCAGAGTAAGATTGCACAAGTTAGGATCCTTTTCCTATAGCCAGAAGCCCTTATTTATAGATTTCACGGGAGCACATTTGCACAGGGAAAACACAACAGAGGTTGAGATTCAATCTAGAGAATTGAATGGTATGAGATGAGAAGGTGGAGCTGATCATGAAGGATTGTTCCTCCCCATGAAAACACCAGGCAAGATGAGAGGAAAGATTGTTGGAAGAAGATTGAGAGGATTTTCTATAGGTTTGTCCCCAAAGCTCTTCCCGTGAATGACAGTAGAATTAATTAGATTTTAAAAATCTAATTTTATTGGTGAGTGATTAAAGGAATATGATTTATGCATCAATTTAAATATTTTTGATTTATTTAAATTTAGCAAAGAGGAATAAATAATTTAATAAATCAAACTATAGAATTTGTTTATTAAAAAGGAAAATGATAATTAAATAAAAGATTTTAGGATATCTTTATTTAATTAAGAAGAAATGTGATGAGGTAATTAAATAACACAAATTATTTAAGTTGTGTATTTAATTTTAAGATAGAAGTATAAAAGAAGTAATAATAATAATTAAATAAAACAAAGTTTTTAATTTTGTTTATTTAATTAAGAGAGAAATAATATGATGAAATAGAAGAATTAATAATGAACTTAATATAAATAAATATTTCTATTTATTTACTAAGTAGATGAATTTAAGATTAATTAATCAAATAAATCATATTTAATTAATTAGATTCTCTAGACCATTTTTAGGTGTCTGTATAGACCTCTTGTCCTATCAACAACATGTACCTTTGTGCTATTAGACCTACAATCCACTGTCCCTACAGACTCTTCATGCTTTGCAACATTGTTCCCAATCAATGGACACACAATGGACCCTATGATGACATTAGCATACCAATTTACCACCAACTCATTCTTCAAAATTGTGTTAACCTTTACACCTATTGTTAGAACACTCACATGCCTTGAACTATCTACAACACTCATCCTTTTGTCTTCATTCACAATTTCTACAAGATCTTTTTTTCCACACATAATTATTTTTTTCTTACCTTTCTCATCTTCTACCAAAGGAGTTAAAACAAACTTGCATCCATCCTTCACTATTGTATATGTGTTTTCTATGCCATCATACAAGGCTCATCTATCATATTGCTAGGGTCTACCTAGGAGTAGGTGACAACAATCCATGGGAAGAATATGACAAACTACACTATATTTATAGCCTCCAATCTAGAAATCTACTACATCTTTTTCATTAACCAACAAATATTTCCCATCACTCAACCAAGACACTTTATAGGGTGACTCATGAGGAAATTTTTACAGATTCAATTTGTTAACCATTTCACTTGACACCATGTTTTTAGTTGAGCTTGAATCAATAACAATTTTGTATACCTTGTTTTTACACTTACATGTAGTCTTGAAGATGCTCTTTCTTTGCAATGGCTCCACATCCTTGGCTGCTTTCAATACAGTCTTCCTCATCATCAACATTTTCCCTATTTTAGGAACAACCCTTAAACTTGCAGAATTAGTGCTCTCACATTCCTTTTCTTCAACCAATTGTGCTCTCCTATCAATCCTCTTTTCTCCACTTGATGAACTACCAAAATTGTCAGGACATTTCCAAGATGGATTACCATATTGGTTACAACTATAACATCTCCCTAAAAAATCATTTTAATTTCTACCACCACTAAATCTACCTCTACCTCTAAATCCTCTAGTATCAACACCTTGCTCCTTACCTTTGCTTGCTTCTTCTCATTCCTCAAATGGCTGCTTTGTAGGGGTTGTTCCTCTTCCCCTTGTGCTAGTACCTCTTCCTCTCATTGATTTCTCTTTCCTTCTTTTGTGCTTTTCCTCCACCCTGATAGCTAATTGAAAACATTCCTCAACAGACTTTGGGTTAGCAACAACAAGCTCATCTTGTATATTAAATCTCAAACCACCTAGGTATCTAGCCACTTTCTCAACTTCATCTTCATCCCTTATTTCCCTTATAATTAGTTTATAACACTCATTTGTATATGTCTTGACATCTAGATCCTTTTGTTTCAATCCTTGCAACTTTTTATACAATTGAACTTCATAATCCTTTGGAAGAAACTTACCTTTCAATTTTTGCACCATCTTGTCCCATGAAGTAATCCTTATTTTACTTATTTTCTCCTTTTTACTTGCTTGTAGTCCCACCATAGAAGAGCATGACCTTTGAGTTTAGTCTTTTCCACCTTCACCTTTTGTTCCTCTAAAATATCTTCACTCTCAAAATGGTTATCCATAGCAACTATCTAATCAAGCAATTCTTCTTCATTTAAATTACCACCATATATAGGAAGATCAACTTTTACGTTCATTGAATCACCTTTCACTATTTTGAGAATCTTTACCATCCTTTGATCTTCAGGGTCTAATTCCTCATCAAAATCCTCATATTCTTCATCATTTTCCTCTGCTTCACTCTCATCATTCACTTCTCTTCTTTTGTTTATCTCCAAGGAAACAAGCCTTGCCAAAATTGCATTATGTGACTCTAAAACCCTCACGATGCTTGAGTGTCATAGCAAACTTGCATTCCTTAACCAGTTTCAATTTCTACATTTAATATTTTGATGAACTACAAGAATTCATGGTTCACCACTTCATGAAATTCACCCATGTACGAGTTTACCAAACCTACACTTTTTGTGGATTTCTTGTTACTTTGGATCTCCCTAGGGTTCATTAATACCCAAATTATTTTCTTGTCAATGTACTAAGCATCTACAAAACATGATTAGGATTGGAGTGATAATACAAAATTCTATATGAATGAGCAAACAGACCAATCATGCCATGATTAAATAGTAATGATATGTGAGAAACCAGTGCACAACATGATGTAGGGAATCAAGTGATAGAATTTTTTTATTTACATTGAGGTATTGGATGATTCATCCTTCAAATTAGAAAATCAAAAATATAATCGAATGACCTTGAAGTGCCTGCATATATAAACCATCTTTCTCACACAATTGTGTAATAGCAATATGATCATAGTGACTAAAAATTCTATTTTCCAAGATATCATCAACAACATTAAGAGAGTGACCAAATTAATCTCAAGAACCTTAGACTTGAACACAATACATCAAATTAAGCACTCAGATTCCCTTAGGAAGAATAAAACTAAAACTACAAGATGCAAATGCACAGAAAAAGAGGGTCGCCACCTCTAGTGGTGTGTGTATGCAAAAATTGCACAACAATCTCCCAAAAAGTGGGATGCATTGAAAGAAAGTATGCATTCCAAAGAATATTTGGCAAAGAGTAACAAAGGAAAGAGAGAAAGTGGTGCAGGAGCACCAAGCTTGAATTTTACAAAGAAAGTCAAATGTTAGGTTTTAGGTGGTTTTGTGTCATTTTATGTTTAATAAGGTTGATTTAAACTATTTAAATGTATTCAAGTTGGTTTGGGGTCATTTGAGTCAAAAAAATATAAAAAATACAAAATGTGTAAAAGTTGTCAAGGCAAAAATGTTGAAAAGTGCAAATTAGAGAGTTTAAAGGTTATTTAGTGAAAATGAAGTTCAAAAGTCAGTTATTCTCAGTTGGGAAGGTTCAATATGTCTTTAAAAAACATTTATCCATGTTTGTAATGAAGGTTGGAGGCATCTGGAGAGAAATTTCAATAATAGAACAATTGTGTTTTCCAGATTTTGCATATTTTTCACTGTTTTCAAGCTTGGTACGGAATTTTACGGAATTACTTTTGAAAATTTCTTATATGGGTGAATAGATAAATGAATTAGCTTTCCAATGCTTCTAGTTTGAGCGAAAAATATTGAGTTTTGCACATTTTACAAACGTTTTACTAAAACTGCCTATGTATTTTTTGTATAAGGTTTTTGAGGGCACCTAAAATGTGAAAAAGGTCCATTCCACCTTCTGTAGTTGATGTATCTCAGTGGAATGGACCAAAATATGTATTCTTATGTGTGTAGGGTTCTAATTTATGCAGGTGTGTTCATTTGAGTGTCAAGGTGTGATGCCCTAGGTGGAAAAGTGTGAATTTCCATTGCAAGATGATGGCTCAAAGAAGGAATATGATGGTGCAGCATTGGTAGAGGATGTGGGTGAGTTTATGGAGAATTTTTAAGTGTATTGGAAGGTGTTTGAACAGTTGGTAAGAGTTTTAGAAGCCTGGAGTATACCTTTTCAATAAACCCCTAAGAAACGTACTGAAAAATGAGGGTTTTTGTGGGTGTCTTGTTGCAAGGTGATTCTCAATATGAAAGTTGTGGATTTGGGGGTTTTGATATATGGGAACTGCTGCCCAAATGAGTTTTTGGGTTTTTGGTAGGTTTTGAAGGCACTTCCTTTGGAAAAGTGGCCTAATTAGGCCTAGAAACAGTGTAGAAAATGTTGGATCAGCAGGTTGTTACAAAACAACAATATCTTATTTTCGGATATGTGATGGAATGTCCAAATGGATGTTTGGAAAGTATAATAGTTTGTGGGTTTGATCAGCCGTTTGTGAGTTGAGGTTCAAAAACCTAGTTTGGAGGGCTACTAGCCATGAAGGCTTGAAGAATGAAAAATTGATGAGATTGAGTGATAAGGATTTGAAGGTGATTTAGTTGTGCCTATTTTGTGTTGGTAAGGAGATTCTAACCCTTCTCTGCATCAGAAAGAGATAATGTGAGGGTTGGATATACATTTGACCGAGGTGGGTTGCATGACAAAATGGACAAATTTTCAGTAAGTGTATGGATTTTTGGTTCAATTTACATTATGTTATTTATTTAGACTTTTTATTGAACTCACTATATGTTGAAATTAACATTGTATTTTAGGTGGAAAATAGTAATAGAGAAGCAAGTGTAGAAGATATTGCCAATTATATGGTAGCACTAGATCCTAGTAAATCTAAGAGTAGGATGAAGTGGAAATCTGGTTCATCAACAGAAATTTCATAGCCATTTGTTCAATGCCTAGTAGGAGCCTCTCTAGATCATTTCAACTCAAATGAAGGGTGCCAAAAGGTAATGTGTTACATATTCAGTCTCACTTAGCCAATTTTGTGGTTTGTTGCCTCTGTTAAGCCTATAATTTCTACATAGAATGAGCATAAATCCATGGATTCAGATGAGGTAAGAGGCTATATTGATCTCAATTCTTATTGCTTGGTGATTTTGTATACAAATTCCTCTTAATATGTAGATTATTGAAATTTGAGTGTAGGACAATCCAACCCAATTTCTATATTGTTGGAGTAATCCAAAAAAAATTATTTTAGACAAATATATAGCTTGAATTCTTTACTTGACTATTGAATGCTTTGTATTTTTTTTTGCATAATGGTTAAACCACATGCAGAGTAATTTTATCAAAGCAATAGGAAAACAAAAATGCCTTCAAGATGTCAACAGAGCTATTGATATTGATAGTGATCATGATGAAGTGGACAAGAATGCATAACACAATCATCTAGTTGTTTTGAAGTTGAGGTAATATGATAGTTGTCAATTATCTATCCCAATGTTTTGTCATTTTTCATGCTTAAAATGTTCTTTTGGATAAAAAATTATAGCTTTGGCATTCTTTAAGTTGTAAGTTAATCTGACCCAATGTTTTTTCATTCTTCTTTTGGACAAAATATTATAGATTTTATATTGTTTACTTGACTTATATTAATTTTTGTATGATGATTAAACCAAATGTAGAGCAATTGTATGAAAGCCTAATGAAAAGAAAAAGGCCTTGTCAATAGAACTCTCTATAAATCTATACAAATTCATGTTTACAATGATGTTGATAGTGATTATGATGATGAACTCAGCGAGCATGCACATGGTATTCATAGTAGTAGTCATGTTGAACTCGAGGTGAGTGCTATGAAGCCACATGCAAGTAAGTACTATTCAAGTAAACTATTATGGAAATAAAGGTAATCATTACCTATTTAATAAATTTTGGTTAAAATAGTAGTGAAGTGTAATTAGCTAGTATACATAGATTATGGAAATAAGGGAGAACATATAACTTACATATGGAAGCTTAGAGCTTAGTTATAATAGAGTGCATACATATATTTTGACAATGCATTGGTGCATTATGTTCAGGGTTGCCATGGTCCTCAGTTGGGGGACTTCATTTCCAATCCATGTCTCTTTCTGGAGTAACCATACAATCTAGCACAATTGTAGTATTTCCCTACCTTATTTTGTACCTCACAATGGGTTAGTTTTTTTTAGAGTAAAAAATTGCTTCTTTGTTATTCAACAGAATAAAAAAAAGCACATACAAAAACTGCTTTGTTCCAAGACATAAAAAATTACATGCAATTTCCAAAAACAATATAATGTGTGTTTCATATCTCAATATAATGTGTATTTTTTTGGTTTTTGCAGAAATTTATTGATAAAATCCAAGGGATAAAGTTGAGGTGTTGGATCCATTTGATGGTGTTGTTGTGGGGATTGAAAAAATTCACCCACTATCTATTGTACATGGAGTCAAATTGGAAGAAATGAGAGATGAAAATGTAAATATTTTAAAGGTCATAAGTAACATACCCCTTGCTTATGAAGATAAAATAGATGGAGCTGTCCGTCGAGAATAGAAAGAAGGGACCTTCACATGGTGGCCACTAAAATATTTGAAAAAAAATGATAGTTGATGTTTATCATGTACTAGCTACTAAACAGCTTGGCCCACTACTTTATGCAATAGTTTGAATGTGTTGTTTAGGGATTTTAGTGTTTTTTGTCTATTTTGGAGCTATATTAGCAAAAAAAAGCATTGTATCTTAGTTTTCTTAGTCACAACACTAAGAAATACACTTTCTAACACATTTTTCAAAGCAAAGACATATTTCTATCTTGTATTTGCTATAAGAACACCTTTTCTCAATAAAATTTTAGTATTGTTCCTTATTAATATTTGTTTCATTGCATGCAAATGAATGATTGATTTTTTTTCTGTGTTTTATGTTTAAACCTCAAAGAATTGTCTCATTTCTAGCATTTTTAGGCAGAAATCAATGAACAAAAAAATTAAATAAACTACCAATTGACTAAATATAATACCAATTGATAGAAATTAGTGAATAAATATGACTAAATATAATGGTTATGTAATTAATAAACAATGTATCAATATACTACCAGTTGATAGAAATTAATAAACAAAAACAATTAAATAAACTACCAAATTGATCGAAATGATGATTAAAATTAATGACTAAATAAATGACCAATTAACAACAATCAATGACTAAATTAATGAATAAATATATCAGTGAATAAAAAATGACTAAATAAGTGACTAGATTACAACAATAAATTACTAAATCAATGACTAAATAAGTGACCAATTAAATATATCAGTGAATAAAAAATGACTAAATAAGTGACCATATTACAAAAATCAATGACTAAATCAACGACTAAATATATCAGTGAATAAAAAATGACTAAGTGACTAGATTATAAAAATCAATGAATAAATCAATGACTAAATATACTACCAAATCAATCAATCAAAACAACCAATAAATGACTAAAAATTGTGTATAATTTAGTCATATTATGAATGACTAGCAATAAACTACTAATGGTCACATGATCATGTTTGGTCATTTATATGCAGTTTTTAGTATTTTTTAATCATATACTGTTGTTTCTGTACTAGTGATAGAAAATTCAACAACTATCGACGTAGTCCTTCGTACCATGGTTATGACTTCAAAGGAAGATATGCTTTTTGTGATGGGCGATGAGTGGAAGATAATGGAGTATGAAGTATTCTTGGAAAGAAGGTAGAACAAGGTTACATCACATAAATCCTTCACATCGCTATAATTGAAGTCAAAGTTTAATTGCTTCAACAATGTGCAAGGAAGTATAATCAACGATAATGATCAAGAAGATCTGACGGTGCCTGCTAGCCCATGATACTTGTGGTGGGACCTCATCCATGCCTCATGGGGGAGCTTAGAACAATGGATATGAAACAATGTTTTGATTGGATGGAGGAAAAAGTACCTAGTGGGTCTAGAAGTTGCAAGCCAAACATTGAGTAACATATTGCTTAGTCACTTCACATCGCTATTGAGAAGTGAAGCAATAGGAGGTTTTTTATGATAAGAGATGGACATCAGGTGCTATTGTAGTATGAGGTCAGAAAATATAGGTGGAAGAACATTATTTCATCATGAAGTATGTTCTCATCATTTTAGTAAAGCAAGGTGAAGGAAAGCTTTCTGTGATGAGTGATGAACGGTCAAGATCATTGGATGAATATCGAATGGATATCACTACACCTCTTCACATCACAGGAATGAAAAGGGGTGCTATTTACAAATAGAAATAGCATGATGTATGATAGAGATCAAGCCTTGGAGATCGGATGGTGGTGATCAAAGCTGCTAGGTATATCGAAGTGGCAATGATATTTCAAAGAGACAATGCTTTAAGTCCCTTCAACTTGGCAATGACAACTTGATCAATGGTGGAGATAAGGCCTTGGAGATTGAATGGTGTTCACAATGAGTCTGGTGGGACAAAATTGAGTGAAAGGAAAAAAGGGAAGGTGTAAGAGGAAGGTGACATCACAATTACATATCACTAAGGTTCATCAGGAAGACATATGAATATTGATAGAGTATGATAGTTGGTCTCTTCAACATTCTAATATAACTTCATCAAGGAGACATGTGAACAACAAATTGAGTGGCATTAAAGTACCTTTGACACGATGATGGAAGATTAATGAAGACCTTTGTGGGACCTGATAACAAGGAAGTGGAAGGTGACGTCAAGGTGGACAGATGGTAATTTCCCACCAGCCCACTAAGATTTTGTGGGCCCATGCTTTTAATTAGTGGTATAGTGCGAGACAATATAGATTGGATGGTGATTGATCCAAAGGTGATCGTGATGTTCATTCACATTATTGATGGAGAAATAAAGGAATATGTGTAACAATGATGCATGATGTATGATTGATGATGCAGATTTAAAGGGTGATCAATCTAATGGTGGTCGTTGACCTTCTTCACGTCACGAGTATGGATGTTGACGCATAATGAAAAGTAGTGATATGTGATGAGATAAGGTGAATGATGAAGATTAAAGAGGCATATATCTAATGGTGATCACTATGTCTCTTCACATCGTAGAAATGAATGATGATGCCTGAAGTAAAGTAGCAATACATGATTTCTATGGTTCCAAAGGGAAAGTGATCATCCACAATAGTTTAAAGGAGATCAATCCAATGACCATGTTTTAAAGTTGTTGAGATGAACAGAGAGCCAGAGGATCATGGCACAAAGAATAGGATTGACAAACCAAATTCAAATGAGAAAATATCAAATGACTAAGTCCATGTAAATAGGGTTTCAATTGGTAGCCGACATAGAGGAAAGAATTAGTTCATCCAACTACACTTGTGACCATTTTCGATGAAGATTTGATCTGCTTAGTGGTGGCATAGATTTCTAAGATGATGAAGATCGGAATCAAATTGATTGAATAGAGTATAAAATTAAATGCATACATGATTCTATGGTTTTACAGGAGGTTATTCTTAGTAAAATCATCATGACATAATTTAATGTTGTGAGGTGTTGAACAAGATAACTGAGAGGGGGGTTGAATCAGTTGTAGAAAATTTAAACATTTAAAACATTCACTAGAACTTAGATCAATCACAAATCCTTAACTCCGTTAAAATGATTAAACATTAAGTGCAAGTGTAGAAACTAAAAACCATCACACAAACACAGTGATTCACATCTATTTTTCATCTATATGCTCTATTTCTTTGCACTTATCTCTTGCACACCTTTAACCACTGACTCATCCTGTATTTATACCATCTTCAACTTTGAAACATATCCAAAGTTAGCCATCCATCATTAAATTAAAATTTGATCAATTCCAAAACATCCTAGGGTGGAATTAGAATGAGGGTGACCAAAACACATGCTTGATGAGGACCCAAATAGGTACCAACATGATTCATCAACTTTGAAAGTAGTGTTAAACACAAGGTTGTCCAAACCATTGTAAACAAATAGAAAAATTAAGCATGCACAACCCTTACATAATCCAATCCTTCCAGACACCAAATTTATCTTTAACATGATCATAACAACTTAACTCTAGAACTACAAGTCATAGGACTCAACCAAAAAGAAATCTGGACCAACAAAATTTCTCTTGAACCTCAACTAGATACATAGAAAACCACAATTCAATATTGGTGAACATAACTTGCACTGTACAATGAATCAAAATCCAATAATCTAGATAACGAAACTTTCAACAACCATGATCAACATGTCTGAACTACACAAACATAGGAGCAAAACCCAAAGCAACCACTAAATTCCTACAACCTTTCTTCTTTATAATTTTCTCAATATCCTTGACATATACAACCAATAATTTGCATCCATGAAACTAATGACAACAACAACTAGTTGATAACCAATTGATCATTTGAAATCAATGAGAAAACCTTCATTCTTGCAATAGTGAGGCTTGATGTAGAGGTATGGAGTTGAGTATGATATCTCGTAAACCCTATCAAATGTTTCCATGATGATTTGTATAGTGGTGCAAAGCTTGAGATGAACTGATAGCTTGCTATTGAAGTTAACAAGTGAAGGAAAACATAAATAGAGAATGTTTGATATGATCTAATCTAGTGTGCATCTCAAGGTATTGATTACAAGATGGTGAAGTTAAGTAAAATCAGAAGTCAATCAAGAAAGTGTGTGTGTGTTGGCTACAAGGGTTGATGTGTGTAGTTTTTAAGAGTAGAGGGTGAGAGAACAAAATAGTATGATAACTTGTTGAGTATGTAGCTGAGACTATGAGGAAAAGAGAAAGTAGATAGTGTATGCACATTCTAAATGAGTACAACCTAAACAAAAATATGAGATCCAGATTTGGGTTGATATTTAGAGAATAGAACAATGAATGTTCTAAGTGTAGATAAGAGAAAGAAGAGAGTGCAAAAAGAGGAGAGTTCATAGTAGAGGAGATGTGTTGTTGATATTTCAACATCAACAAAAAAGAGGATTCTTGCAAAGTTCCCAAGAAAGGTATGAGAAATTACATATTAGAATTGTAATACAGAACTAGATTCATTTGAATCACTTTGTAATTTTCATTGTATTTTTGATTGGTTGTTGTCATCAGATAATTGAGTTGGTGCTCAATGTAGGGAGTTGGTGCCTCCTTGGAGCTGGTGCTCCTAAACTAGGGGATTGGTGTCTC
Organism: Sequoia sempervirens; assembly: GCA_007258455.2. Classification (NCBI taxonomy): domain Eukaryota; kingdom Viridiplantae; phylum Streptophyta; class Pinopsida; order Cupressales; family Cupressaceae; genus Sequoia; species Sequoia sempervirens. The sequence goes on from VDFB02073363.1 coordinate 185,616, forward strand.
TTTAGGGTTGGTGCCCTTAAACATTGTACAAAAGGATTTGATTGTGAGGCTAGATTAGGATAGTAGATTCTATCCACATTTCTCACCATGGTTTTCCCCATCTCTATTTTTCCATGTATATCATGTGTTATACAATGTGTTGTGTGATTGGTTATATTTCTATATCACATATTTAATATTTATACATTAAGGGTTAAAGAAAGTAGTCTCCATAGAAGGTTTTAAGAGATAAGTCTTAGATCTATTGATTCAATCCCCCTCACTAGATTGTTGTGTTCCAAAAGGTTGTGTATATGGATGACATTATCTTTGGAGGAAATGAAGATATGTGTAAGAAATTTTGAGAAGAGATGCAAATTTTTTTTGAGATGTCAATGTTTTAGGAGATGAATTTCTTCCTTGGGCTGCAAATCAATCTAACAGATAAAGGCATTTTCATTTCACAATCAAAGTATGTTGAAGAGATGTTGAGGAAGTTTGGAATGGATGACTCCAAACTAGTATGTGCTCCTATGGTGATTAGTTGCAAGTTGAGCAAGGATGATGAATCACCTAAGGCAGATAAAAGTAAGTACAAATCTATGGTTGGTGGATTGTTATATCTAACTACTACTAGACTGGATATCATGCATGTAGTTTTTTTTTTGTGGCTAGATTTTAAGATCCTAAAGAGTCACATGTTGACATAGTAAAGAGAATATTCAAATATTTAAAAGGAATTTTAGATTATGGTTTATGGGATCCTAAAGATATTGATTTCAAATTAAGTGCATACACAGATGAAGATTGAGTTGGATGTGTTGATGATAGCAAAAGTCCAAGTGGTGCCACATTCTTTATTGGATGAAGATTGGTGGCATGGCTAAGTAAGAAACAAGATTTTGTTTCTTTATCTAATATAGAGGTTGAGTATATTGGAACAACATCTTGCTACACATAGGTATTGTGGATAAGATAAACATTAAAGGATATTGTTACCAATTTTCACTACAACTCAATTGTCAAAGTTGATCAGTTGTTTCATTTTAAGGTGGAAATTCAATTTAATTTCTGCATTTGCTTAAGTTACTATTTGGATCAAATTTATCAAGTTTCATTTATGTAAATTTTTTCAGTGAACATAATTCCAGAGTTTACTCAGTGCTTTGTAGCATAAATGAAGTACAAAATATAATGCATAAATAATTAAGCATAATCATTGCTTTCATTTATTTTAATGTGTTTATTCACATTACAGTATTTCATTTGTTTTGAAAATACAAATTATTGCAAAATATTACATTTTGATATATGTCTTTTCAAAATGGAAATGAAAGGATAAATTTAAAGTCCCACACAAGCCATGGAGATAGCCAGAACAATTTGTTACAAGAAATGAACTATACAACTAAAGGTAAATGAAGGGAAGCAGATAACATAAAACATATCCATCATTTCCTATTTCTTGATCTTCAGTTGATCTTCTTGCAACTGTCCCATCCTTGCTACCATTTTTGAGTGAACCAACATCATGTGAAAGGGACTATTAGAGCTCCATATATGAACTACACTATGTGCTCTACCAATAGAAATATAATTCATTCCTTACAACACATTGAATTAGCTGAATGAATATGAAAAGTACAATGAGGACTGCAAATGTAACATCATTAATCTTTTAAACTTCATTGTTTTATGTTAACATTGTTTTCTTCATCTGCAGGTATAGGAAAAGATATGTAGCTATTCATTTCATGAAGACATAACAACATGTGGAGTAAAATGGGTTCCCACAAGGGTTGAGCTCGACATGATGCCCCTCAAAATACAAATGGGTTGAGTAAAGAAATGCATTCATCATGCTAATATGAGCTAGTTAAGAAGGAGTGAAACACATTTCAACTATCAAGAGCATTAAGCCCATTTTCCACTCATAACAATCGAACCTGAGAAGGATTGAAATGAAAATTATGAGTAAACAATGGAGCTCGATAGAAATATAGAACCAAATGAATTCATCAATTTCCATATTGAAGAGATTTTAATACTATCAAAATTGAGTACATTTTGTTGTCATTTGATGCTTTCTCAATGATATTTATGTTGTTTCAAGATGTTCATCTTCTAGTGCAACAAATCTTCCATGTTTATGAATGGTGATAGTGAATAGGCATACATATGAAATCCATAAATCAAGCTACAAAATGGAGTTTTGTATTATGGTAAGCTTTACATGCTTCAAGGGTTTTTTGTGTAGGATTGAAGGATAATGCATTTCTAGCCATTTCATTTAATTATAAAAATGCATGAAGAGTAGCTTAAATTTTGGCTTCTATCAAGTATGGAGCTACAAGATTACTTTTGCTATAGGAATAGTTATAAGGAACACAAATAAAAGAAAGAATAGCCTTGTTTATTCTTATTACAAAAATTTGAGCAGTTTTAGAACAACTTTATCATGATATTGTTTTTTAGAATCTCTTATGCATAAAACAAAATTAACTCCATTATTGCTATTCAAAAAAATAAAATGAATCATCTTTTACCAGAAACAGAGGAGAAAAAGATCATGGCTTTGAAAATAAAGTAAAGTATTTCGTCCATGATGGATTTGTGAAACCCAGGAAGCAAAACTCATATGATTACCATAGTTTTCAAAGGAAACATGGAAAATGAAAATTCATCGAAACCCAAATGCATAACCTCATGTCTAAAGCCTATGAAGGAGTTGTTTTTCTATTTCATGCAAACCCATTTTGTGGTTTCAAGTTAAAATACTAAATACCATCAAAATATAGAGTTTCAAGATTTTAAAGCTCTTCAAAATGGTGGAAATAATGAGTATTGGCCATGGCCATGAAGTTTTGAAAACCCCATAAGAATAAAATCTTTGAATCTAAATGCTTTCATTTACGAGGAAAATGTGTTACATTTACAATCATGGGTCAATCCCAAACAAATATGGATACAGGAAGGAGAAAATGCATAGGTATGGTCACGACTAGAGCAATGGCCAACCCAAAAATTTACAATCTTCATCTTTTGTAAAGAGAAAGCTCGAATATCTTTTATTTAAGAGGGAAATGCTTGGAAGATTGAAAGCATTTACTTACCCTTGCTACTATAAAATAGAGAACCCATGGAGACCCATAGAAAAACTTCAAAGTCCAAGCAAAATTCCCAAGTCGAGCTCTTATGGTGGCCGAATGGAGATGTAAAAATAGAAAAAACATAGAGGCAATAAGATACATCAGAAACTACAATCATGTTGTGGCTTTGAGGCCAAAAATTATCTCAAGAATGGTGCAAAAGAATCCACAAAATGGCTTGAAATCGATTTACCTTCACATTGTTGATAGAGATTCAACCTACAAAAAGGTAAATGGCCATAAACTCTACATTTTCTTGTTCAAACCCTAGCTCTTCATGGTGGCAGCACCATTTTTCTAGCATAGCATGTTTTCTCCAAGTCGGCCAAGTGAAATGAGGCCAAAATTTTAGGGTTATGTTTTGTTTAGAGGGTTTTCCATTAACCTTAATTTGACTTAGGGATTATTATCAATGTTTTTTAAAATACCAAACTCCCAATTCTAATACCATTGTGACCAGAATACTTTTCTTAGGTTGACCCTTTTAGGGTTCATTAGATATCATTTGCCTAATTTCAAAGTCTAAAATGCCTTAGGTATTTTACTTAATTTCAATGCCTATGCCTTAGAGAAACACCAAGATATTGACACTTAGGTGTTTGACTTTATTGATTTTATAGAAATCAATTAAAGATTAATAATAGATATTCATCTCTATCTTTTATGAGTTTTAGAGAAAAATCAATTATAATTGGAGTATTGGACTTGTTATTTTTTGCAAAGATTTCTTCAAAATCTTGAGTTGCAAAAAATCAAATAGAGGCGAATTGAAGATAGTCATAAGATGAGCTTGTTTTTGTAATAAAATTGCAAAATCCTATAAAATCGGAGATAAAGCAATTATTTATAAATTGTTTTTATCTTTTGCTATTTTTAGCAGTTTTATGAAAGCAAAGGCGTGGCCAAGATCCTTTGACATTTGATTTTCTTCTTGGGCGAAGTCAGAAAAAGACAGCTAAACTAGGTTTATTTTTTCCAATTTTGGAGCAGATTGAGCATGATTTTGAAGCTTTTTTGGATAGACATCTTGGAAGGAGAAATTTTCTACTTTTCTTATGCAATTTGATGTAGATTTTGGTGTCTTTTTTCTAGCTTTTCTTTTGAGCTCAAAAATTGAGTTTTGAGAGTTATATATTGTAAAAACTGAGTTTTGCTCAGAAGTTCAGATATCGGTTTCTTGCTCTTACAACATTTTGAGAGCTTGTAAACTTCTTTGCAGTCATATTTTGAGAGTTTTCACTCCTTCATTCAATAAAATAGCATAGTTTCCTTTCTCGCTTCTTGTTTATGCTTTGCAATTGTAATCTGATGTGTTTTGTGATTCATTCTGTTGAATCATTTTCTTGTCTTACTATTGTAAAGTGGTTTGCAAGAGTTGCATTCTAATTTAGGTTGTCCCTTGTGTTTATTTTGAACCTTTGCACAAATTACTTTTGGATCATATGTGTTGTGAGATTGTGAGAATCAAGTTTTAAAGAGGTGTTGAGAGTGAGTTATTGTCAAAATCTTCATAATGTTGGTCAATCATTTTAGGTGATAGGATTTAAATCATAAATTTTCCTTCTAACTCTTTTCTCCACAAGTTAGTAGAGTAGGTGATTATCAATGAGGAAGTCGGCCTTCTCCGAAGATTCATTCTCATAATGAGTTACACACAACTCAAGAACGTTTCCATGTTTCAATAGATTTTTGAACTTTCATATTTAGCAAGGTGCAAATCTTGTTGATAATAGTTTTTGGCACACCCAGTGGGACCCTAAAATTTGATTTCATGGAGAGCTTTAATTTCTAAACTTGGTTTTTGGTGTATGCAACAATTTTATTCAACCTTTTGGAGGTTTTTTACTTATATCTAGTGACTTCATTTCTGATTTAGCATGAAGACTTAGTGTAGCCTACACATGAGAGAAATGCAGACCAGATCAAGTTATGTTGCATTTGAGTACCTGTAGCTATCCCCACCATGAAGGAGAGGCAAAATAACAAAGAGATTATTTGAAACACCTAGGAGGTCAAAATCAATGCCTCTAGTTCTCAACTCTATAGTTATATCACCAAGAAATCATGTTCCTATAGCACAAGCACCGCCAATGGCAAGACAACAACTATTTTCACTTTTTAATGAGGGAAACTCATTAAAAATTTCCCAACATGATGATATCCCAGTTGCAACCCTTAAGAGTTTGTTGTATTTTACTGGGGAAGATCACACCACACCTATTGACCACATTCGAGATGTAGCCACATTATGCTCAGTTCACAACATCACTCAGGAGAATGTAGCACTGAGGCTCTTGGTTGCATCACTAAAGAGGAAAGCTTTACAGTGGTTCATAGGCCTTCAACCAAATACCATCATGACATGGGATGCATTGGGTGATGGCTTACACTATAAGTTCAAAGATAAGTCTGTAGAACCCCAATCCCAATACTTAAAAAACACCATAAAAAAACACATTAGAAGATCATATGCAAGTAAGAACAAGGATTCCCCATGAAATCCATTAACAAAACTCAAAATAGGAATGAAAAGAAGAATACAATGAAAAAATAAGTAGATTAAATCCTATTGAAAGTAATGCAAACTCTTGATCCCATGGGGGAATTGGTGCCAATTTGATGTAAAAATTGGCCCTTTCCCAACTCCAATGATGTGATGAAAGATGCATGCTTGTGATGATGACTTCAATTGAGCTCTATGTTGAAAATCTACAAAAATCCTAACTATGCTTGGATGAAATTGATGATAGATTGCTATGGATTTGAGTATAATAACTTTGCTCAAATTGTGGATGTTCAAATGAGGAATAAAGCCTCTTATTTATAGAATATTAAGTTGAAGATATTTCCAAAATGGAGAAATGTGGGACTAAGAATCAACTAATGGCAAGATGCCACTTGTCAATATGTGAATGGATGAAGGATGTGCAAGTTTTGTAGAATATGCCCATAAATGCAATATTTAAATTTTGAAAATGTTGAAATGACATGTAAGAGGGAAAATGGAAATGCATTGAATGCCACTTGGCTCAAGGAAAAAGGACATGTAAGATGAAATAAATTCCTTGTTGTTAGGGACAAGTCAACTTGGATTTTGAATTCAATTTGAGGGAATATTCTCTATTTATGCCATGTTGAGAGAAAATAGAGATTTAATAAATGAATTAAATCTATTTTCATGTGCAAGTGGAAAGCTAGAGGATGGGACATGGATTAAGATTAAATTAATTGAGGATTAATTAATTTAATGAGGATCAAAATGATGTGACATATTGATTTAGATTTTATGGATTTATTTAAATCAAATATGAGAAGAAAAGGATTTAGAGATAGTTAAATAAATATTTTTGATTTATTTAACTAAAGAAGGTGGAAGTTAGATTAAATCAAACAAATCCATTATCCATCCTCAAGCATTTAATTTTCCTTCCAGTATGATTTTCTACCAAGTTTTTAAACTCTGTAAACCGGCTAAACACTTCTAATTTACTCTTAGAAAGTACACAAATTCCCTTCTCGAATAATCATCAATAAAAGAAACATAATATCTAGACTTTGATAATGAAGGAACATTCACTGGACCAAATACATCAAAATGAACATAATCTAGTATGCCTAAATATTTATGAGGACTTGAATGAAATGAAACATGATGTTGCTTTCCATAAATACAATGTTCACAAAATCCAAATTCAAGGTTACAATCAACAAGCCCTTCAACAATATTTTTAATTTTCAAGGATTTTAAGCCTTTCTCTCCTATGTGACCAATTCTATGATGCCACAACATGGTATTCTCTACTAGGAGTTTCACGTCTAAGGAATTTTCACCCAGAGGAGCTTCATTCTCCTTCTCTACATGAGTAGTTTTTCTTTACTTTACAGAGACATTGTTACATTAAACAGGATGTGCATCCAACTTGTACAGATTTCCTATGCATGCACCCTTTTCCAACCCCATTGAGCCTCTAGTCATCTTAAAGCTTCCACTCGAGAAAGAAACTTGCACACCAACATCATTTAGCTTACTAATAGAAAGCATGTTACAAGCCAAACCTGGTATGCGTAGTATGCCATCAATCCCTTTGATTCTTCTGTCAGGGAATTGGATTCTGACTCTTCCATGGCCAAAAATTTCCAAAGTTGAATCACTTGCCAGGTACACCTTTCCACTAGCATAATTTTCATACTTAGTGAACCAATCTCTATGAGATGTCATGTGAAAAGATGCACCTGAGTCAATCAGCTAGACATCATTAGATGCCTAAGCCACCAAGGCTGCAATGAAGGAATCTATATCACTCTAAGAAGAGTCATTGTCCAAAAGGTTATTCTTCTTCTTCATTTTCTCCTCCTTACAATCCTTTTGGATATGACCAGTCTACCCAAAGTTCTAGCATTTTACCTTGGACTTCTTACTAGGAGACTTTGATCTCCCTTCAAATTTGGATTTATACATTTTTTGTTTCTTCTTGCCTCTCTCCTTTTATTTACCCCGAACAACAAGAGCCTCCTTATCCATCTTAGAAGACTTCCTTCACATTTCTTCTAACAACAATGATGCAACCACGTATTCCATCTTGAAAGTAGTTTTTATACTTTCAATATCTATTACTAGATGGTCCCAAGTGTCAGGTAAGGAGCATAACAGAAGCATACAACGATCCTCCTCCTCTATCTTCACACCCAAAAATTCCAACTGAGCAATAATCACAACAATCCAGAGGTCTCTATCCACCAAAAAGTCTTCCATTTTGAGTTTCCACAACTCAAAATTTCCACCTTTGAACTTTTCAATTTCTACTCTTGCATCAACCAAAAATATTTTCTTTTAGTTTTTGTTCTTTTTCAGTTCCTATTTAGTTCATGTTGGTGGATTTGTCATCTTTTCTCACCAAACCTTGTGGATCTACATCTTCATTGTGAACATGTTCATTTTCCTTATTCCAAGATTTGAGCACGATTGGATATTTTTTCAGCAAGTTATCAATTCCAGATTTGATGGCAGTTTCTTGACCCAACACTAGAATAATTTTCAAACCTAACAACTAATTTGATCATTGGTGGATCATCCTCATAACTTGAAAATATTGATGGTGTGATTTTAATTGTTCCATGGAGTTTCCTCGACCTTAATTATAGGTACACACTTCATCTTATGCATTCATTGAGGAGTAATTGAAATGTGAGGCCAACCTATTCATGTGCACATTACATTTTATTTTATTGGAGATTGTAATAATCTCTGGCCAATGTAGATGATTCTAGATCCTTGGATGTTATATAAATCATTGTAATAGATCATTAGGAAGGAAGTTAGAGAGAGAATATTAGATTTGATATATACAATTTCAACTTGAATTAAGGAACATATTGGAATGTATTTTTGAACATGTTATATCAGGCCTATGAGTTGAATCTGTAAGTTTGGATGTTGTCGGCCAATTGTAATTGAGATTTTTGTTAATGAGCATG